>JARJDV010009678.1:0-23294 GCA_030264675.1 Anaulacaspis nigra
TGTTGATTCTGACCTATATCATTTGTTATTTTGATCTCTAATTGTTATACTTATTATAAACTAATGTTCAAATAAAAATTTATTCAGCATAACGTCTTATTCTATTTTCATTTACCTACATTTTTAAAACTTCAAATATTTAAAAATGTCTACCATAATCATTATCACCGTTCAAATGAAAATATTTATTTCATTTCACCCGAAAGAATATGCTCGCTTCGGTTTTATCTCTCCTTGATATTCTCTTAGGTAGTCAGTCGCACAACACCATGTTCCTCACAGGTAAAGGTATTTGTAGGGATGACTCCGAAGGTCTATTAGCGGACAATAATGGCCAGCAAGTTGGCATTGTTTCTTGCGCTCAGGACTGCGCTGGCTTCTCACCTATACCCTACTTCAAGTCTTGGATCAGCAAACTATAAGCTTTTGCCAATTATCAACATAATTTATAATTTGCTCTTATTATTTGATTTTTGAATAACTATTATTGTTATTATAATATCTTCGTTCATTTTTCATGCAGTGCTCCTAATATTAAAATTATTTTAAATCAATCATCAAACAGTTCACGTTATCGGTCTGTCTATTAATATCATCAATATTTAGATAATACTAAAAACAAAGTCAATGTAATTTTTCCACCAAGTTCAGTACGCATTTTTTCCATCGTATTGATTCTGTGAGAAAAACACTTACTACCAAAAATTGATAACAAATATTTTTCCACAAAATACAGTATAAAATGGAATTTTCTTCCAATGTCTATCTATCAGCCTATAGTGAAGTATTCTAAAGTGAATATGAAGTTTATAATGTTTCTTACATTACTTTTGCCAGTATGTTTGGGTAATAGTCTAATCTCATCTCTACTTTGTAAATAATTAACCACTGGTATATTTAAAGCTCTACCAAATTTCGATCCACCAGCACGTATTATTGGAGGGCACGCGGCAACGGAAGGACAATTCAAACATCAAGTATCCTTGCAATTAAATAATAGACACTATTGTGGAGGTTCTGTTCTAAGTGCAACAAAGATTCTTACCGCAGCTCATTGTTTCCTGTAATATTAATATTCAATTTCTACGCAACTTACTAATATAAGTAACATTTACATTATTAAATATTTAATTTTAGCAATCCAACGCCCTATACCGTTGTTGCTGGTGTCACAGACTTTTCCCAAGAGACTGGTCAACGTGTCTTAGAATCTAGGAGAGTTATTCACCCAAACTATGACACGAAAACCAACCAGAATGACATTGCTATAATTCACTTGAAGAGTCCGCTGAAATTCAACGACTACGTGAAGCCCATCACTCTACGCTCTAGTCCAGTACGTGCCGGTGAACGACTCGTCCTGAGCGGATGGGGCTACACGGGTTACGTCGAAAATAAGCCAACCAACCTACCAACCGAACTTCAATACATCACATTGCAAGCTATTAGCTTATCCTCTTGCGAAAGACTTTTTGGAAAAACTAAGATAACCAAAGCTCAAGTATGCACTCGTTTACCGCCAGGTCGTGGTGCTTGCATGGGTGATTCTGGTGGGCCATTAATCGACTCTAGCGGTCAACAAGTCGGCATTGTCTCATGGGGTGTGCCGTGTGCGAAGGGCTACCCAGATGTCTTTACCTCTATAGCCCACTACATATCGTGGATCACCAACCATTAACACGTGCATATGACTTATGATTTATTAACTTTCAATGAAATAAAAATATTAAAACGAGTTAATTAGTTGGAATCTACATTTCGTTCTAAACATTTCAACGTAAATTACGTTCAAGTGTCCGTTGTCATGTGAAGTGATCATTCATAAAACAATAGCCTAAATTGATTTAAAGATCAATATTTACTAAGTAGTGTTGTTCTAATCCAACAAACCAGCCGAAAACCACTTCTCGGCGTTATCTCTATCTCTGAGTCAGTCTCGTCAGCAATTGGCCAATCACTTAATTGTTTCCAAACAAATTCAACTCTATGTATTTATTTTGAGCCAGTTCGTAAATACTCTACGATATTTACGTAGGACGTGAATCTGCTACCAACTTTAAACCGCAGACATTCCGCGTCCGTATCATTAACTAATTAATTTTCAACCCCCGAATTGAAATACAAATATTTTGAATCCATCCCATCCAAGCCTTTTGCGACTATTTTTCTTTACGACATAAAGTCCTCATGAATTTGTGAATAAAGCTGGTGTCTTGAATGAGCAAGGGTGAAAATATGCAAATGGCACGCGGTGGTGCTGCGGTGCACTCAATTTTAATTATTAATAAATATATATTACGGTTTGGGGCGCTGCGCACGCATTTTGGGGAAAGCGGGCGTCATTAAGGCGATTTGCATATTGAGTAAAGCGATTAGATGATGAAACAAGAGGCCTCTCCCTCGGCGCGCCGCCTCTCACATACTCGTCTCCCTGTGCCAACTTTGCAGCCGCCATCCTGTACTCAGCCTTTTGCTTGCCAACGAACGATTTTCCAAATGTAAATGAATGCGCATACTACGAAATCTCATCCGGGACGTCCACCAAACCGCCACCGAGCGATTTTACTAATTCACGTCTGTTCTACGCAGCGTTTGCGATTTTTTTGCATTATCCCTAATCATGAAACGCGTTAATCCTTAAAAATCTTTACGAAGCCTATTCATTGTGCTCTCCTATTCTCGCGCCGCGCATTGATTTGGTATAAATATTCTAATTAGATGAAAGTTAAACCTTTTCATCAGTCCACGACGAAGGTAGACAGTGAAATCGATATTTCATTCGTGACATTGTAATCGCGAACAACAGGAAGAGTGCTCAAATAAATTATTTACTCGCTTCCTTGAAACGTGCGCGCGTCGTATTTGACTTTGAGACGTATTTAAACATTACCAGTATGCGCGGCACGTCGCATATTTCATATTCCGTAATAAATATGGCGAGCACGAGCTCGATGAATATCCCATTTCGTTTATTTGTCATTATTTATCAAGCCCGTTTCGGGGCAATCAATCACCGTACCGCGCGCGCATTGCTTGCGTATTCATTGCGGCCGCATTTCCTATTTACCTTCTTCGTCCGCATAAATTTTCTTCAAACCCCTCGTGGATATCGAGAGATGACTTACCTGAAACAATAGGAAAATACATTATTAATATAAACCCTCATTGACTGTAATAAATAAAATATTAAATTTAAATAATTTTCCATTTTTTCCCATAGGGAATTTATGCACCGAGAATGTGTACTTCTTTTTTCCCACCCCTCCACACTCTAGGAATAGAGATGTTAGCTGAAGGATGCGAAGGATGCGCCAGCCGACGCGGTAATCGAGTAAGGGACGTAAAGTGCAAGGGAGGAAAATGTTGCGCTTTTATATTGGCGTGCGTTCAAGGTGGAACTAAAGCAGGCATTCCTTTGTTCTTTATGGTACATCATTTGCAATAAATTCCGGCAAAATGACTATAATAATATCAGTACAATTCCGAGGCGAAATCTTTTGACGTGAGGGGGATGAACGTTTATGTTATTGCGTTTATACAGCGCGCGAATGCAACGACGACAGTAAAAATATACGGGCCACAACTATTCCAATAAAGGACCCGAAGGAGCTCAAAGCGATTTTTCATAATTCGTAAATCTCGCCGAGCGGTAGGATGATCATGATGATGATGATGATGCCTCGCAATTCAATGGGAAAACTCTTTGCACTAACATCCAACAAGCCCGCGCGTTCGTAAACACTTTCCAGCGATTGTTGATTGTCATTTGCGTTGTGCGCGCCCGCGCGCGCGTTCTCAAAGTTGGGAAATAAAACTGGCGTTTCTTTGATCCATATAAAAACAACTTGTTTTGACGCGTCTTAACATGAACGGCAGGCGCATCAGACAATGGCGGTTCGTAACCGACTGAAGGTGGCGACCGATTCACTGTGCAGAATACATAATAGACGCGGAGAATGCCATCGTCGTCTTTTTGTATTTTTCACGACGCGCAAGAGACGAACAAGCAGGGTACAGCATCGTTACGAAATTTAATTAAAATCCAGCACAAATAAAACGGCGAACAATTACGCAAAGTAACACTGGCTGCGTTCGTGTTGTGTCGAGAGCGACAAAAATTGTAATGCAATAGTACGAAGTGATTATTCGCATTTGCATTCTTCGCAACTTGTTCGCGTTTTCTTCGCGCGCCGAATGAAGAGATAAAAAGACAATAAAATTAATTAAATCCGAAAAATAATGCGTTTTGCATTAACGACGCAAGACACGAACGATTCTAAATCAGCTCCAGTTTCGCGAGCGTATTCCCAACCGCATTTCCGGCTTGGCTTAAAGCTTTGAATAAGTACTGCAATTATCCGGGAAACGCGCGTACGTACGTGTTAAGTGAGTTGAGAAAGAGGAAAACCGAAAATCGGAAGTTTAGTTTAGTTGCTCAAGCGACGAAAATGATTATAAGATGAAGTTCGCCACGAGTTCTGTTGTCGAATTTCTTGTTATTCGTCCTTACGTTCAACTTACGTTCAGCGTCGAGTGACAACTTCGTGCATGTGACTTTTGTACCTTTTCACATCCCCAAAAGCTGAAGACGTATTCATTCATTCATTCATTCCGAAAGACGGCGGCAAAACAGTTCCGCTTAATGCAGTGCCGAGCGGTAAAGGGCGCGCAGCCCGGAATAAAACGGAATTGGAAACAATCAGGCGTCAAGTTATATCTCCGAGTGAGTGAATGTGCAACTATTCCTGCACTTTTATGCACCGGAAGAAGAATACATTTTCGTCGGATATCAAATTGAAATTGATGTTGGCGGCGGCTGCTCGCGCATATCTTGGACATTTGATACAGGCCTAATTTAAATTGATTTCGCTCGTAATTCACTCGAGATCGACTTTATAACTCGGATAAGGAAGAAAAATTGATATTTCTACAAGCGGAAGTCTGCGTTTTCTTCGTCGTTTTCGTCCTCGAATCGTGGAAAGTCATTCGCGGCGCGGCTGCGGTTCAAGTTGGACCGCAATGAATGATGAAAGATGAAAGAACAGACCACGGTAAAGCGGACATTCTGGTCGGGTTAATTAATTGGCGCCGGAATTATTGGCAGTGAGCGCGCACTCGCTGATTAAACGGAGCACGCGCAAATTAATTTCAGCTTCAGTCGGTCGCCGGAATTCCTATTCAAATATTCTCGCCGCATGGCACCGCAACCGAGGACTTGCCGAGCACTTGTTAGCTACCTCAAATAATGATCTATTCCTTCTTCTTTTACATAAATTTATTGACGGTGTCGTGATGTATTACGCCGCACCGTCTGCCATATAAATTAGAAATGCAATTCTTTGAAACGAGAAATCCTTACACAATAATTGCAATGTTCAATAAAATCGAAGGTCAGCTCACTGCTGGACATGCAAGTGAAATAAATATTAAATTAAAATTATAAATAAATTGTGTGCGCGCTCACACTCGCCTTTGACTTGTCCTACTTTACCGTCAATACCATACACGCGTCATGTTATGAGTGACTTTTGCACGACATACCAAATGCGAATAAAATCAGTTAAAACTTTTAAAAAGTTGACGACGATTGCTCATTCGTGTTGACTTAAGCAAACGACTATGGCGCATATAAATGAGCCATTAATTAAGCTGATTTTTAGCCAAGCGTCCGAATTTATTGACTTGGTGAGCGCATCAAGTTTGAGCTAAATAATTAATGTGATGGAAGTTTCCAATATTTGTCGAAATACTTCAACAAACAACATGTTGTGTTTTTCTAAATTTCACGTTCCTCATAAATAGCAATAAATAATATATATTTATGTTATCTATTTTTCACAATAATCGTAACCCATTTTTGCCTCATTTCGAAACAGTAAAACCTTTTTCCGGGAAACGTACAACCAATAAAAAATGCATACACGCTGAAATCTGCTAAACACATTGGACCAACATGTCCGTCAATCTCGCGTAGTCGATGTGCTGGATAAAGTTAATCGGATATAGTAGTGAAGCGAGCTGCAAATGGCCAGCATTAGACCTTCATCCAGGTTGACGAAACAAAACGAACACCAAGCCTCGTCCATCCAGCGGCGCGCGACCGAATTCGTCCTGCGGAATAAATGCATGCGCCTCCTGCGCTGCTCTTGTATCACCAGAATATCGAAAAAGGCCAAGTCAACTCAGGCATAGAGTGAGTTACGAACCAACATGCCGAACCATTCGTTCGGCTAACTGTAAACCTTGCACACCGGCTGGGTCATTAACCCATTGCGCATTTCTGCCTTCTTGCGATGCGTCAGCCGAATGGAGGATTCAGTGCTTTACGAATTGTTCAAGGTAGATTTTTTCATCTATTGAACTTTATGCGTCTTTAAATTATGACTAAATGAGTTTTATGTTTATTATAAAGATTAGCCGCAACGCTTAATGCATGCCTACCTACATCCTCTCCAAGCAAGCAAGTCTTGTGCAAATAAACGTGAGTCTTCAATTAGTTTAGCTGTAATTAGTTTTCTACTTTTTACCAGCGCTGATGATGCAAGTCGATTGGCTTACATTAATCAACACACTTTGATGCATGATGGCTTAAGTTAAGAGTCTTGGCCATTTTCAGGCCAATTAGTTTTAGCGCGTTTACTCCCGATTAACCACACACTTAGTTGCAATCGAATTAAATCTATGTAGTGCATGCACATTTTCAAAGATTGTGCACGTGCACATTTCGTCATTCACTCAATTCCACACCATACCATACCATGTATGATGAAAAATGTGCTTCTTAAGTAGAACAACTCAGGCGCTTACGCAGCAGTCTATTATTTTCTTTAAATTTACATAATAACTGTTCATTTTTCTCTCTCCACGCGATGTGTGTGTTTATTCGCAATATTTGTTCAAGAATGTTAAATTGGCGTGAAAAGAAAGAGATTGCCAAGTGTCTTCGATTAAGGTAAAGCAAGCAAGTAGCAGCTTTTCACAGGCAATTTTAAGCAAGTACGAATTATACTTTCTAGAACTTTTCTAGGCTGCATTAGTGTCGCGTCCCGATTGTGACTTATGGCAAGTTTAAATGCAATCAACATGTATTAGGCTGGCAGCCATTTGCAACAAAGCGCTTTGTAATGATGTAATTGTACATTTGCACATTGTACCATTAAAGCTGCCTGTGTGTCTGCCGCCAGTGCGCGGCGCGACGCACGCATATGCATTGAGCGCAAATTAAATTGTAAAAGTTTGAAGCGGTGAGACCCCCGAGGACGCGAGAAATCAGCCTACATGCTTCCGTTCTTTTCGCATGTCGCGCATGTAATGCAATTGTGTATTTCGCGAATAGCTAAAGCGCCCGGCAAACGTGTGCAAATGTCGACGTGTCAAACATTCCAACAACTCGCGTCAACGCGTTCAGCAACGTCGCGCTTTGCGAAAGTGACATAAAAAATGCACGCGCGCAAGTACATAGATGTTATTATCTTGTTAAAATAATTAATCGCCGTCGACGTCAACACACAGGCGCGATAATTAACAAATAATTCAATAAATTTTACATTATTCACGCATACCGCACGTTGGTATGTCGGACATGAACAAATGGAGAAAATTTTACAAGTATCTATGCTGCAATTTGAGAGAGTAGTAAGTAAGTAAGTAACACTTATGAGCAATTGCATACTTATTTCGAATATTTTCAATATAAAGGTCAGGCGCGCAACTACTCGCGCGCGCAGCATTCATTGCAGATATTTCTAGTTCTTCTTGCGTCTGAGCGAGTGAAATATGAACGCGAGCACGATAAACATTAAACTGCACTCGGGAGGCAAATGAGCAAATACGAGTATGCGCACGTAGTTCTCGAAGTAATAGTGAAAGTATTCTCACGGTACAGATGCATCAAGCATCTTGTAAGAAGCGCATCGCTTCGCAATGAAGAAGAACACACATTCAGCGAATAGGGTCACGCTTGCTCGCGAGATGCCTTGCGGCCAGATTCATTTGCTGCCGCTGCTGCTGCTACAAACTTGCTACAAAGTTTCCTTCGTATTTGCTGCAACTCGTCGTCGCGTAACGGATTCAAACGTGGATGGCGAAATGCCGAGATTAAGCGTAAAGTAAGTCGACGGAAACTTGAAATATAAATTCATAATTGCGTTAACTTATTGTTCAACTCTTTGTCATCCGGTGCTTCGTCGATGTCGCATCGAACGGTGCGAGCGTAAAACGCATTTCAATTGCAAACATTAAAATTTAAAGTGCATTAAACATTTTTAGAGATTTTTAGCGTTACGCGAGTTTATGAGTTTGTTTCATGAACAACTTTTAACTTTTCGACACGTGTGCGAGTTTGCGGTGTAAATTTTACGAGTGGGATAAAATGCTTTTCCAATTATAAACTTTTTTCGGCAGGTTAAAGTAGCTGCGCAGCGCAGCTCTTCAAGTTTATAAAACTTTATAAAATTTACTGCAAAAATAAATACGCATCCACTCGACGCAATTAAGATTTAACGAGTATGTTATTTAAATAATTGTTGTGAAATCCGAAAAATACCTACAAAAATACATCACGTCGTCATCTCATTCATCCGCCAAATAAATTTAATGATGTTGTTATCGATATCAGTTCCAACTAACAAGTTAATTCCGCCAATATCCCATGTCGTTGTTCGCAGCAAAGAAACGAAACACCAAAGCAGAAAGAAACTAATAAGTGAGTAACTAAATTCGAGAAAGTATTGTGTACAGCAAAAACGTGCAATGCGAAAATCGTGGCCGATGATAGCCAGACTTACAAACTGTGCTCGCCGCTAGCGGCAGACAAGAAGCTTACTTACTTCACCGCAACGAGCATGATTTTCTAGAAATCGCGTTTGTGAAAACCAACTTACTCATATCCTCATAATGCCACATTTATATCGCAGTTAATGTTATTAAACTAAGTGTTGACCGAGAGCAAATAGAAAATAGAAACCACGCCAACTTGTGTTCGCTTTTTCGTATCGCACTACATTTTTTCTTGTTCTTCGTCATAAAATAAAATGTTACGACATTTCCTAAACAACAAACCGCATTTTGGACAAATTAATTCCTTAAATCACCTTTGGCAAAAAGTCTGAAATTATTTCTTATTTATCTACGCTTTGACGTCATTCAACATAAAATAACATCCAATTTATACTCGTTTTTCGTCGTAGTTGCACTCAAGTCAATCGCAAAAACTCTCCGATAAAAGCGTCATCGTGCTCTCATAGTAATCATTTTTTGCATGGCAAACACAACTTCAGGACGAGAGAATTTCTATGAAGCTGCAGCAAAATAGAAACGTAAAAGCGCGAACCTTCCTGTCAGTATCCAATAAGCGATCGATCGATAATGGAATATAGCGGTAATATTTGGATAGAAGTGGAGCAGCAATGTAAATTCATTGCGTCCCGCGCGTCGCCATTATTGAATCAGCTTTTTACCTGTTGATTGATTTTCACTTGCGCCTACACACGAATACACTTTGCATCGCTACTGCAGCACTGCACCGCCTGCAAAATTCAATTCCTGCATTATTGCTTGCGCTTTTAATGTATCGATTCAAAAATGCTGCTATTAAAGTTTGATTTATCGCACAAAATACAAGACGCTTTAAGGGCTCGTAATTAACCTGCGCATGGCGTGTGTGCACAATTTCTAACCGTAAATGAAGTCTTTCTTGCTATTAAACGGAAAAGCGCCGCGTGCTACTTGATGATGGAGGTTCTACGTCATGATTGTGTGTATGGCGTTTTGCTGCTAATGAAACTAATCGTCGATTATGTGCGCGCCGCTATCTTCGCACAATTGACGACGCCGGCGATTACTCGAGGATGAACATTAGCCGAAGACGTTCTGCGCCGTGCGAAGAACAATAAAAGAAATCTCGACGCGCGAGCGAACCATTCGTTCGAACAATGCAACGTCGAGAAGCACAGCTATTAGGAGTTCATGCGCGCGTGTACCAAAAACTCGCTTGCCGATGACGCGACGCGACGTGTAAATGACATCAAAGTGGAAACAGGAAAAGAGCTGCGTCCAACGCGTGTCCAAAAAGACGATCGAGTAGCAATTTCCTACCGCGACCAAACACGTCCCGCCGAACAACTTCTTCGCACGGACTGCATACTAAAAAAGCACGCTCGATGAAGATTTCCTCGTCGTGAGTGTGTTAATTATCAGCTAATGAGTGCACGAGGAAGTGCAATTTCGAAAACACTTTGTATAATGCACATGTTGATTGCCAAGTTGTACGTACTTATACGTAAAAGTTTTAGTTTAATATTGATTGCAAAGTTATTATGGAAAACGTGACACGCGTATCAACAACTCGCGTTCTGATACGGTGTAAATTGTCGATCATTTTCGTTCGCAATTATCTAGAAACTCAACTACTACTCTAGAAAAACATTGCACGCTAATAAATCATAAAATAATTGCAATAATGAGCAATCGATTATCCATTGTTTTGCAAAAAATTAACCGGGAAATGTCTACTGTCTGCTCTGCCAATATTGTTGACGACACCAACAACGTCCACGTTATTAGATCTCAACGCCGTGTGTGGTTTTGTATCGCATATTCCTATATCGCCTACGACGCGTTTCGCTTGCCTCTTGCACATACTTGTTGTCACCGGCTGCTCACCGCCACCATCGCCGCCGCCGCCGAGATCCGATTTGAGTTCGCAGCTTGTTTGTTTGTTTGTTAGGATACACATGTGCATGCCGTGCAACATTGCAGCATGCTGCTGACATTATTGAATATTACGTACGTACGAATGCTGAATAGCAAATCGCCATCACCATCGCCGGAAAAGCATCAGCAACGGAGGAACGCGGTTTACCAATGATCTACGTGCGCGCACCGGATTGCAAACGATTCGTAAATGTTTTACGAGCGCGCAAAATGCCGCTGCACGAAAATGGAAGATTTTTCAAACCGAGCCGGCACAATAAAAGTGTATTTTCATCGTATGCGCAATAATAATTTCTCATATTTGCGCGGAAATGGAACGCTCTAATTAAATAATAATACGCGCTGCGAAATCGTAAAAAAACGACTCGACGACTTATTGACAAGTGCACAATGCGATGTCGAGAGAGACGTTCTCATCGTAAACTCTCATTTCCATGCGATACAAACGCGAATTAGAAAGATAAAAATGTCGCATTGTTAGGCAAACATTGTTTGAAGCAAGAAAAAAGGAAAATTGCGTTCGTCGCGTTTTATTTCAAAGCATGATCTCTCATTGTAAAAAGCATTTCTCTTCTCTTCGTATGCGTGTAGAGAGGAAAAAACAAGGGTAATTATCATTTATGCATGTAAAGTACCAGATAATAACCCGGAATTAATAGCAACAAATGACATGGCAATGTCTTAAATAAACATAGCAAAACAAAGTCATCAAGACTTCAACGCTGTTATTATCCCCGCGAAGAATGCCAATTCATTTACGACATTTGGCTTTTTGTCTCATTATTAAGCGCAACATAATCGTCTCTGATTTAATGCAGTAATTTATATGAAAACAAGATTTTTATTGGCGAATTGCCACCAAAAATTGCGAGACGATTGTACGAGCAAGAAGCGCTTGTTCTGGCCCCGTAACCGCCGTCACAAGGGAGGTGTAAAACCCACCGCTTGTCACCACCATTCCCAGCGCATTCGTTACGTATTCCCGGCACGTATGCTCAACTTACAAAATGCAAAGAAGAAAGAAAACCATTCTCGTTGGCTGCCGCAGAATAAATTGCGACAGATAAAATTTGAATAATAATATCACACCCTGTACGTAAGTAAGTACTTAAATAATATGTAATGTAATAACACTCCGCGTAATAATGACTTAATAAACAAGTCACAAGATTAATTAACTTTCAACAATTATTATCACTCGCATTATCGTAAATAATTGTTGCTGCATGTTTTAATTTGCATGCGCAAATATGTACAACATTTCGAGAAGCAGCCAAGAAAACTACAATTAAGTAAACTGCTTACTATTACCATGAAAATAAAGATCATGTAATGCACAACAGCTGTTGAAATAAACTAGACAAAAGATTCACAATCGTCTAATGCGCGAGGTAATGCATGATATTTAGTTTTGAAAATTTGAGTTCGTTCTAGTCGTGACTCGTAAAGCTATTAATTTCTTTGGTCGATCCTAGATTAAATTCTATTTCCATGTAAAGTGTGATAATCATAATTTATATAAACCCACTCGTCGATTGTTGGACAACAACTCGACAAGAGAAAAGTTAAAACAATGCATAATTCTTTGTGGTAACCCAGTTAAGTTAACGTATATGCAGTCGAACGAGTTGAAATTGAATGCCAAAAACCTTATCAACTTCTTCGATACATTACGAGTCAATCAAACGGATTAGTAGGTAACAGTTTCGAATGCGGCAAAGAAAAGTACACGTCATGCGGAGGAGAGTTATACCGTTAGACACGTGACTCGAGCCATAAAAATCGATTGCTTTTACAAACCTAAACGCACACTGACACGTAAAGTCTTTGAATCTAATTTGAGACGGCATTCAAAATGTTATTTCTTTCAATTCTTCAATTATTAATAACCTAATCTCATCTTATTTCTTCAAGCAAAAATTCAAATTATCTTATTACAAAAAAAATTAGGTAGGATGATAAAATGCTGGAATTCGTTATGAGTTTATCCTTCAAAAATTCCTTCAACCCACATATGAAATTTTGTTTGCATCCCCCCTCAAAAATTTAATATCAAAATCAACATTCTTCTTAATTTAAAAGTACTTAGAGTTCATACACACGCGCCATAAAAAATGCAATATGCACTAAACGAGATGCGTTCGCCGGTAGTGTTCTTTGATGCATGAATATCATCGAATGTGCCAAGCGTGCCCGCGCGCCAAGCTTTGAATAATTTTCGCATGCGTTGCAATGCAATTTCGAAAAATCCGTCGACTTTATTATACGCAAGATAAATTTTTCAATGTGCATCAAGCGTGTTTTACATACTTACATCATCTACTTAAAAACTTCACAGCTCCATGAAAACGTCGAATGGCGAGATAAATAATTCAAATAAACTTCCGAGAGTTGCCTTTAACCTCATATAAAAGCCATCACGAAATAATTAACCGATTTGTATTGGAGCAAATTGCTATTTCGATCCGCCGGATAGCACATATTGACACGAAGGATGCGCGCCTCGCGCACACGTAATATCTATCTATCGAGTCGTGTGTGCGATGCGTTGATAGCAGTGTTAAAATTTTATTACCAATCAAACAAAGGTGCCGTAGCAGTGCACGCTCTTCGGCCGTTTGAAAGTAGCGGCTGCGAACAGCAGACACGCCGAAGCGAACCAATCGCTGGAAAATAATTGGATTCGCACACATATTCGCGTCCAGCATGCAAAGGCGTTACAACAAACTGCGACTTGCTGGGAATATAGCACATACAACTAGTGTGTGGAAACACGTCCAAAGTCGAAACAGCAAAGCAGCAGCAACAGCAGCATCAAATAGTCCCGCAAACGACGTGCCACGTGAGCTGCTTATTTCCTTCGTCTGCCGCGCGCGCCTTGTAACAAATAGGCGTTGGGCGCTCCTGCCATTCGTGTCGTTTCGTGTTAAATCCCTAAAGAACTACAAATTACGCACGCTGGATTACATGCAAGCTGTACATGCGCTCGCTTCACACTATATATTCTTCTTCTCCTTTACCGACGTCGCCGCTGCCGCCGCCTCCGTATCTGCACAACACGTACGCTAAAACCGCCAGTCACGAGCGCATTTTACTTCTTGCACTTGAATTGTGCTCTCGTTATTTTCAAGCAGCTTCAACTCCTCGCTCCTCGCATTGGTATTCGAAAATTTACATTCGGATTTACGTATGTTATAAGCGTTTTGATAAAGTTGTCAAGTAATCCTTCAGCATGCTAAAGAAATTACGACAGCAAATAATGTAATGTTACGCATGTTACGCTCGCATTGTAAGTGCTCACCGCTTCGAATCGAGAATTAAAATGATATTTAATAAAATCCTCTCACGCTTTCTACAATACTTATACGCATTCCTCTCATATTTGATATTGTTCAACATTTCGTGACAGGATAAATACCACGGGATATCTCAAACTCGATAGAGCTAGTTCCAAGTAAAACGTGAGAGCAAAAGGGGCAGCAAAAAGGTTTCCTTTTCAAAAGAGATTTGGGCCGTGCGTTGTAAAAATCCGCTCACGAATTACAATACGCGTGAAAGTTAGGAAAATATGGTAGATACGCGCACGCGGCCCGCCACGAGTTAGCATTCAAAGCGCGCGCTCGGCCCTTTGTTGTATTTAATCCTTGCGAGATAATATTGCGCAAAAGAGATACACACCACCGAGGGCGGCAACACGACTCTATCCGTCCGCTAGTGCTTGCTGAAGAATCCCGGCATCCGGCGGACCGGAATATGAAAGAGTTTACTTGTTTATACATTTTCAGCGCGGCTGGACGCAAAAGTGATGATGTTTTTGCACGTACCGCTCAAGAGCGTGTTTTTATTTTGCCCCGCTTTTCACTCACTCACCCAGTCACTCAGCGAGTTCAGTTCCTCGTCGTTGACCAGCGGTAACCAATGCGTAAAAGTCACGGCAACATTGTTTCCGGTCGAACGCACGCACGCCGATAAAGTTGATGTTTACGCCAGTGAATGAATATTCTACTAACCTGAAACAAGAGAAAGACCATTTTATAGATTGCCTGCTTTACGCATAATGATAATGCAAAAGAAATTTTAATTAAAATGTCATTATCGCTCAACTGCATCCGTCGAATCAATTCGCCAGTCAGCGGACCAGCCGAGCAATATTCATTAGCGTGCTACATTAATAATTATTGCGGCAAGTACGGAAATTTAAGGACAAACCGCACAGTTTTAGATAACACGCATTACGAATCGTAATTGGATGGCATTGATTTCTGTCTCTATAAATAGAAAATAATTTCGTTCTATATCATTCCGTATTAATTAACTTGTTGTACCGTGCATCAAAGTAAGATTGTGCTTCATTTGTAGAAATGTCGCTGCGCGTAATTACTAGTCCGGAAGCGTGTAATTGGAAAATTGCAATTAGTGTATTACATAACTTAATTAGAGGGGAATGTATCGAATGACTAAAATTACCATGTTTTTTTTGCCCAAAAAAATAATACCTAATAACTTTGCTAGCAATTATGTGCTTAATGCAAATGAGAAAACAAATTAACTCATAAAATATCAGAAATATAAATTCGTACCGTATTTGTTTATGTCTAAACTAATTTATCAAACGTATTGAACCGTGTATTCATAAAAACTTTAATTTATTTTCCAATCAATGCGACAAATTGCAGTGACATTTTGTTTATGAATATATTTAATCATGAAATTCTATTTAACTTTCCAGTTTGCATTTGCTTTCAAACACATTGCGTTGTTTGCAGGTTTATCAACTAAATTACGATTTACATTACAATAATACAATGAGTGATTACAATAACGCCATTTGCTACGGGCACAAACGAACGCACGTTATTCATGCACGCAGATACAAATCGACACACCCTGATGAAAAATAAATAGAAAACGGGAAATTTTGGGCGAGAGCAAAACAAATGTCAATTTGTTGCTTTTCGCGTGCACGAAATACAATATGCAAAAAGCGAATCGCTCTCGCGTGCTCGCAATTAACACACGCATTGATGAGCGAGAGGTGGTTGATGACGGTTGTTGCCGAGCGCCAAAATAAAATTCGAAAGTTGTGCCAAAATATCCCTCTAACGCATCCAACCACCATTCTACACGCGTGCGACTGATGTCGAATTGAAGAGATGCCGTTCAGCATATTTTCGAATTCGATCGATCTTGATGTGGCAATAATGTGCAAACCAAATGAGGGAACGCACTCCAGGGAATTCCTAACGAATACGTAGAACATATACGTTGCTCGGGCGGGCGCGTACCTGGAAGGAGAGCGTCTCGCACGTGCGGCTTATGATGCAAAGTAACGACAGACACGCAATCACTTCACTTGACATTCTTTGAATTTTTGAGGATGATTATCTAATAAAGCTACTTTTTTCTTCCAGACGAGACGTACGCACCGATAAGTACAGATAATTACGTAAATGCATTCTTCAGCTCCATGGTATTTTAAAAATTATTTAGAAAGTGCTTGCATTATTTCAAAAGTGAACGAAAAACGTGTAAATTCCATTGTCGCTCGTAAATAATGTGCGAATATATTTCTGCGTAAAGATAAATAAACATTATCTGGATATAAAACGAATTTACAAGCTGGGTCAGTTGTTGGTAGCGGCTTGCTCTTGTTGTTTTTTATACACGCGAAAGGTGCTTCCAACGCAACGACCGACCGAGTTCACGATCCAAAACACGTGCGAATTATTGCACTGCAGATTCCCGTTTTCCCATTCGTAATCTCAAGCAACACACCAATGTGCAACAGAACATTGCACACTGGAATAAAAAATACTCCCCGAATAAAACAACAGCGACGCGAAACATCTCCGAAAGCGAAACGAGATACTAAGTTATTTTTCCTTAAAACTACTATGTAGTACACTTGGCTGGCTGGTTGCAATCCCAGTTTGGTAATTAGTTTTTTGCACATCCCGCTCCAAAGTGCAAACATTGACTAGGTTTTCTTAAACTGTAATTAATTTCTTGTTTAATCCTTGCCAAAGTTTAAATCCAATCAAGATTATCTCTCCACTCTTCGCTCCGCTGCGAGCGATCGCGCGCACGTCAAATGTTAGGTGGCAAGCGCTTGCAAAATCTGTAAAATCCCCCGCGATTATCGAAAAGTTCAATCGGGCAAATCAATAAATTCATGAAACGTCTTCATCACTCGCATCATTTGCATTCATAATGCATGGCTCTTTGTAATCAAGAAGACGCTCCCAAAAAGATGTCCAAACGGCAAAGACGTGAGAATATCGCTATTTCTTCTTCGCCGTGCAAGCCCATGAAGAGATTTTAAGTCTGCTTTTGTTAAATAATAATGCATTGTGTAGCTGCGCGTCGCGCAAGTAAGTGACTTGACTGACTTACCGCCCAAGCGCAAAGGAACTGTGCCATTGAGGATGGACGCGGCGAGTGCTCTTGTCGATTGAACCGTTAAAAAGAGGCACAGCCGCCAAGTCTCGTACAAAAATAACTCGTACACTCACTCTTTTCACAACGCAATTGTATGCAAAATTGTGTTTTAAAGGAGCGCCGCCCATGTTTTTTACTTTATTTGAACTTTACCTTTGAGAAAAAATTCAATTTCTATTTGCCACTAAAACGCTGATTCATATTGTCAAATATTTTCATCAAATTCAAATTCAGCCCCGCGCGGGTGGGCGTGCAATAAAAAGTGACGTAAATGGAAAAAAGACATATTGAACCCTTAAAGTATTTCCTGCGGTTTTGCGCTTTTTTCTTCTTCTCGCGTTTGCTACAAATAAGATCGAAGCACGAAATTGCAGCGACAGTCAATGCCATTCGCGATGAACATTAAGCACCCTGAAACGACAGGCGACAAGAAGTGCGCGCGCGGCGCTATAAAAGCCTAAAACTTGAGCCGCACAACAAATGAGAAAAGCGCAAAAAACAACAACTCGACTTCCAAGCAATCGAACAAAATGAGTTCGGATAATTAATTTACTGCTTGCAGCGAGCAGCGGACAATAAATATTTATCGCCGACGATTAACAGTCGAACATAAACAAAAATTACAACTGGCGGAGGAAAATAATTTACGGCGCAAGAAATTTAGTGAACTTGACCGCAAACTACGAAACGAAACGAAAGTCGAAAGAATCGTTTCGTTCATTGGACACACACGCAATGTGAGCGAAAGAGGCCGTGCACACGCGTATAACATTGAACTAGAAACAAAAAACGCGCATTACAACATATCGCACCCGAAATCTAACCGACCCACTGCACGAAACAAGTCGTCGCATTTACTTCCTCGATCGACACGAACGAACAAACGAAAGAAAGAAAGTTTTTTCTTACGATTAACTCTTGCATGTCGCGCGCTGTTTGCGCTCGCTTTATAATTTATGAAGAGCGCAGTAGTACGTCGCCATCGCATGCGCAGCAAACAAACGCTAATGATTCATTTCGAGGCGAGCGCCAGGAGGGCGATTTATTAAAGGGCGATAAAAGTGTCTGCCACAGGTCTACTTTCCTGCCACTCGACGCCCGACAAATGCCGGACGCCACCGCCGCCGCCGCCGCCACCGCTACCGTTATGCACAATGCCCTATCTCAACAGCAGCATATTTCCACCGCAGCATTAAAATGTTATTATCATGCAGCACTCGTGAATTCAATTGTTTTTCGCCACGATGCGCGTTATTATTATGCGAGTTTACAGCGATCATAAACTGTACGATAATATTATTTAGTTGTTGCTGCACTTGTTAGCAAAGTTAATAAATTAGAAGCAACGAGTTTGACATTTAACGAACGCGAAAGAGCAAGGATGAAACAAATCCGCGAGTGTCGCGAGCGAAAGCAGTCGCAACGCGCAGCGCATTCAAGGCAAATAATGCAGATAATAGAAAAAGCAATGCAGTGCCGCGCACTTATTTTGACTTATGCTAGCCAGAGCGAAAGTAAGAATGGTTTCCTCCATTATTCCGGGCCGTTTCCGTGTTCTGCATATGCGTACGACTGACGCTAACTCCGCGTGGCGTTCAAGTCGTAAATGCGGTTCTCCGGCGATGAATTTACTCGGTCGAGTCGTTCGGCGGCGGCAAGCGGAGGCAGCGGCAGCGGCGTTGCGGTTCGTTGGGAACCGCGCCGAGGAAAGGACTCATGCTCGCTCGCACTGGATGCATTTTCATTTCAAGACAAGGTCGTCACAAGAAGACACGAATGTAATGCACTCTCGAGCACATTGATATCGTCGTACTTGTAATATCCATGAATGTAATGTCCGCCCATCTAACCGCATTCCCGTCGTGCAAATTGTTATTTTATGTAAAACGATTTCAAATTTTAAAAAACCCGACTGGTAAGCAAATATTCGCTCCGAAAATTCGTTTTACCCTTACATAAATTACGCCTCTAACGATATGACATTTAAAGAATTATCTCCTCTATCAAGTTTAAGTGCAAACGGTCCTTACATTAAAACCCACATTCCTTGATGCTACATTTGAACAAAGTCGTTTTTATGATTGAACCATTAAAATTAGCACTGCCATTAAACTAACTATCGCATTAAATGCGACCGTAAAATACGAATTCAATAGCGAATTACGAAAATATGTAGCATGAAATGGCAATTGTAAAAATTAATAACACCTTTTGTTAACAAACAGCGTTTCATCAGGGCACGCAAAAAAATAATACGAATATTAAACACGATGAAACGTCCAACTCCACGTCCCTTGTTGTAAAACGCGCTCCATTAAGAAACAAACGATTTCGACTCGCTGCCAATTTCCGCATATTCAACGCGAATTCTTCACACTTTACATTTACACTTCCGTTTCTTCACGCCATTCATAATCTATTTGAGTCGGCTTCCTGTTTTTCCCTCCCAGCGAATTCAAAACGTGCACGCGTTTTTTTCTCGCAGTTGTACGAGAAACGCGCAAACGAGCGCTAGAGCGAAAAAAACCCAACAAATACCAAACATGACTTCCATTGTTCTCCAACACCTTTTGCCATTTCTTGCGCCTTTGAGGGGGCAGGCAGGCAGTCAACGAGCGCCTACGCTGTCTGTGTTTCAAACAATTTTCACTCTGCCGCTGCCGCCTTTTCGCAATAACAGCCAGCAACACTTTCCACATTGCCGCCGCACTTACTTAGAACGCCCTTACGACTACATTCCTAGTTTTTCCGCCCTATTCGCGCTTCCGCTGCGTCGTTTTTACTATTTCAGAATGCCATCATTCTTCTTCAGCGCCAAGTTTTTTCTTAATAAATTTCTTTCCGGCGCCCAACGCTCTATGAAAGTCAAAGCATGTGTTCGCGCAATATCAATGTGACTGCTTATGATGGTGGACAACTTCTAGCGAAACAAAAACTTTTTCTTACACATGTACAAAGCGTTAAGGAATATTTCGCAATCCTAAACCTCTTACGTTAACAAAAAAATGTGCAAAATGTTTTTGAGAGTTCATTGCTTTTGAAAAACTGCACTCGAGAATTAATTAATGATTAAATCAGTAAGCCCTAAACGAAGAACACTTGTTGAAGTTGGATACTTCATACGCGTCCGTACACAGCATGCATGAACGCGTGTTTAATAACAGCAGGCGCCCCCCAACTGGAAATTAATTAAAGTCACAAAGGATTTTCACACAACCCCAAAGCCCCACCCACTCCGCTTTGGCCGAGATTCATGCGCGAGGCACAATGAAAAGAAATTCCTCACTATCTGTTCGCGTACTGCGGACAAAACAAAAATCCTTTACACGTCGCGCGCACATTTTCTTCATGTTTGTTGACCCGCCGTACTCGCGCTCGCTCTCGCTGCCGCCGACACCATGGTTATATTGGCGCACATTAATAACCCGCCTTCGTGCGCGCGTGCTGTTAATAAACGCGACGCGTATTTGCTTGTCAAAGCATAAAAGCAGCTGCCCCCGCGCGCGCACGTAATGAGGAATCTGCGAATACACAAGAATTTGCAAAAACAAGTACCACCCGCCTGCGCCGAGGAACGACAACAGAAGGAAAACACTCGGGAGTTAATGAAATGAAAATATTTACAATGCAATTGTGCGGTATTTTTTCCTTCATACCGCCAGAAGAGTTTACGCGCCTGTTTGGCGGCAAATCTTTTTTAAACTTCCGCCGTACGTTTCCCACCTACCACCACCAGCCACCTCATTACGGTGAGCGCGTTTTCGCCAACGTTGGCGAAATTGCAGCGCGAAAAGGAAATTCAACGGGGGACGAGAGGACGAGATACGTTGTTTGCACGCCCGGCAAGGCGAAAAAACTCTTCCCGCAGGAAGAGCAGCGTACAATGTAGTCATTGTTGACGCAGTATCCACAACTTACCGCCGCCGCCGCAGCTTGTGCACCAAACGCAGAACGCAAATTATTTGCTTTCATCCTAGCCGCCCACGCAGTACGCAGTTTTATTCATCGCATGCCTTTGCAATGCGTATTTCGTGATTTGCGGCCAGATGGGATTACTTAATCGCACCGTTTCGTTATTACCATTCCAGCAGCCCTTGCCAGCAATACTCCTCTCCCTGCGTTTCTATTATTTATCCTCGTTTTTCATTTGAAAATTTACAAATGAAAAAAGCCCTGCTCTTCGGCTCTCCGCGCCAGTAAAACATACATTTTCATCCGCCAGAGAAATCAACGCAAATAAATTAAACCGCCATAAATCCCAAATTCCTAATCGTTGTTTACCCGAAGGGGTTGGTAACACGTTTAATAAATACATGTGACCCTCAAATTATCCCCAAAACTTCCCTTGCGCCGACCATTAATAATTATAAACCCTATTTGTTCCATCCATACTGGGCGTTCGTTTTCAACCCAATTCTACTTTGCGCTAATTTAAAGCAAGCAACAACCAAGCACAGCATAGTTCAAACATTGTTGCGCACCAAGGCACGACCGCGACAACTTCGAACAGCAAGCAGTTCTCGCGCCGAGGGACGGGCAAGTTCATCCCGGAGCGACGACGAGTAAAATTACAGGAAGCGACAGGAGGAGACAACAGTTCGCCTCGCGGAAAACATGCTTGACACATGACCACCACACCGCAAGCGCAGCACCGTGGAAGATGCATGATTCATCGCTCGAATGAGATATCTCTCTGCGCGCTTCTTGCACTGCATTGTGCGAAACAGTTTTCTCCTCTTTGCTTAGGATCGCCTAGTTTGCAGAGTGATAAATCAGTTGTAAAAAGTTTATCTAAAATATGCCATTAGCATGCTATACGAGCAAACAATTCGCATTAAATACCGTCATCATGTACTCAAACAATAACACAATACGACGAATGCGCGCTCACAAGAAGTTTCACGTTGGAAATCCCAATAGAGCGTTGCTGCTACTTCTGCTGCCTGCCAGCGAGCCAGCAATCTGGAATCCCCTCGTTGCCTATATAACAATTGTTTATCTCGTTTTCCGTTTCATTAAAACCCGCTGAATAATGAGAATTATGCTAGAATAGCAAATTGTAAACATGCAATGTCCCATAATTTGCATTGTTAATAGTAATTTCTCTTCGCCGCGAGATGATAAACTACGATAAATTTACCAAGGAATTATGTGGTACAAAATAGAAAATTTTCGACTATAAATATGAGAAAATGAGAGTTTCATTAACACACAAATTAACCATTACTTATTATCAAGTAATATTCATTAAAACTTCGGTTAATTAAACATCAAACGAATTGATCAATTAAATCGATGGAAAGACACTTCCTGGACTTTAATTAATACTTGCTCATTGCTCAAGTTGTTTCTACACGGAAAATGTACATTTGAAAAGCAATTCTTAACAATACGAATGTCAGTCGTGCCTTGTTTGCACATCAATAGCTAATTACTCTTGTTTATTGTTTGTGCATCTTGAAGGCAAACACATCTTCAAACAGAGCGTGCGCGCGTTCCCTTCCTTGCAATGCCATGGGCGACATGTACGAAGCCAATTACCAAGTATACCATATTGTTTATTGGCACAACGAGACGGTGGCGGCGACGGCAGCAAATGAAGTCATTCGATAATACATTACATGTCGAATGCGCGAAATGTACATAAATCAAAAATATTCGCATAATGCATGTACAATCGCGTTAATGATATAGTAACAATGCATTGACAGGCGTCCGGAGTTATGCATAATTTCGCGATATTTATCGCGATTATTACAATTGGCCATATTAAAAATAACAGGCGCATAAATATATCACGTCGTACATGAATGTAAATATTTAATGATTGCAAGTTATTCTCACGCGATACAAATGTTTGCGTTTCATCGCTGTGTACGCTGCTGCTCCCCGAAGGAAAATAAACGAACAAGCATGAACGGAAAAATGCATGCATGTACTGCTGGATGTAAATACCAGTCGGCAGTTTTATAGCACAACACGACACGCGAATACTATCTGCACAACATCTTCTCTTCTCCTCTCTGGCGTAATCTACTTATCGCTCCATTAAAGTATTTGTCGACTCTTCATCCCGCTACTTTCCACAAGACGAAGGGTATTTCTCGAATGCGCATTTAAATCATATAGAACTTCGCCTCACA
>JARJDV010009688.1:0-19159 GCA_030264675.1 Anaulacaspis nigra
CAACACAACACACATTTTACACGAATTGTGAAACCACAAATGATGCTAATTATAATTTTGTTTTGTACATTACCATTTAGCACTATTTCGTTATATGTTTACCTGCTATTTAACGCAAATTAATATTACATATTATTGCAATTGTACTAAAAGTATTGATATTGAAATTTAAATTTTTTCCGACACAAGAATGTTCGATTATTATAACTATTATTAAATTATTATTGTACTTTAAAACTAAGGTATTGATATTATGTAATAAGTGCTTGTATATATAATATTGTGATAAATATTAATTAATTATTTTGAATTTAACTGTTTATTAACTATTACCCGATACAGTACGATAGACTTCCTCGCTCTTACGCGAATATACACGAAGTATGCAGTAATATTTTAGGCGGGATTGCACGCTGCTGCCTTGCTGATACCTAACCTCGAAACCGAGAACCTAAATGTGATGTGAATTGTTAACAAAGTGTAACGTAATTATGGCTTCAAAACTTCTAAATGATATTCTTGAAGAACGCATGGAAGTGGATCCAGTGGTTGAGTGGCTATTAAAGGTAAATGGAGTGTTCTAATAATCCCTGTACTTAACATCAGTGTTTCAGGAAGTGAAACCTCAGACAAATAAGATTCTGGATAAGCCTTCTGATTGCACCCAAGAGGATTTTGTGTCTTATGTTCTCAATTTTATTCATATTGAGGCTTTAAGGTGTGTACAATATATTTGCTGTTTGTGTACACATTGTGTGTAAATCTACTCTTATAACTTAAAACATTGAATTACAGTTATGAAAAATATCGGGAAACACCAAAGAAAATTCATATACCTAAATTCACAAATAAATTGGAGGAAGCTAGAGCAAGGAGAAGACAAGCTCTTCTTGCTGATCCTTTATGCAATGGTGCACCAAAACAAGCAATGCCAAAAGTTGAGGGCAAACCAGTCTCACCTATATCCCCTTTATATATGCATTCAGTTAACAATGTAGCTATGGCATCAACATCTAGGGAAAGAACTATTACCTTGGGTGATTTTGTTTCACCTGGTAGAATATCTTTTAAAAAGACTTCAAATTTGTCACCAACCTCATGTGATGATCCAAGGCAGAGTAGACGAATTACACCAACAAATGCAAATTTTAAAAGACAAATATCCTCTGAGAACTCATTTG
This sequence comes from Anaulacaspis nigra, assembly GCA_030264675.1. Classification (NCBI taxonomy): domain Eukaryota; kingdom Metazoa; phylum Arthropoda; class Insecta; order Coleoptera; family Staphylinidae; genus Anaulacaspis; species Anaulacaspis nigra. The sequence continues at coordinate 1,182 of JARJDV010009688.1, forward strand.
ATTTTAAGTCAGACAAGGAATATACAAGTGAGTCACCTGTGAGTACAGAGCTTATAACTGAGAAATTAAAAAATTTAAAACTTGTAAACAATTCCACATACTCCAATCACATTGAAGTCTCACCAAATTTAACCCAAGCCACACATTGCAAAGAATTAGAGCTTCTTAGCTCATTATATATCCATCTGATTAAAAAGAATTTGGTACTCAATGTAGCTAGTGAATTATATTTTATTATAACATTGCTTTTAAGCAAACATTATAATAATGATCAATATAATTCTCACCTATTTTCATCAGTCCATGATATAGTTTGGTTTGCTGTTAATTGTGTGAAGCAAATCGTTGACGTCGTACCAGTGGACAACTGTGATAATATAATTATTAATATACTGGATAAGTCTGCGTTACGATTATTAGCAACTAATGAACGAATTATGAATCTTGATAATTCAATGGCTGAAAAACTTGGCACTTTTGGAGAAAACATTCCAAATGAACGTCCGAAACCCTTGGACGAAACAGTCATTAACGTGTGTTTTGATTCGGATACAGACAATAGAGATCATTTTCCATCTGATCCATCGTTCAACGCGTTTCGGAAGCAGCGTGATATGTTTTATGAGCTTCTTCGCATTTGGGAAACAAATCATGCTAACGATAACTGGAATTTCTCTGTGAATATGTCTGAGAAGATTCGAAGTTTATTAAATATGCATATTGATGCTGCCAATTTTAGGCATTTAAGTCGATTAATCAAATCACAGTTATTGGCTTCCTCGAAAAGATCACAGGTAGAAATCTAGTACATCTATTAAAGTAATCATGGTTCAAAATGTTTGTTTTAGGACGAGTCTATGCCATATACTAATCCGAATTTTTTAACAAATCTGCCAAATATCGATGCAGAAAAATTACACAGATTACGTTCGCGTTTAGTAGTTAAGGATACGTGCAATGGAATTAATGCAGCACCGAGTTTTCCGGGAATACAAGAGTTTTATCGAGAATTTATACTCCATGCGCACGTGCATTTATTTTATGTCCACTTAGAGAATGTGTTCATACGGGAATTGTTACAACTGAACGACAATTCATTAGAATCTGATGAAGATATCTACGATTCAGAGACGCGAAATCGCTACTGCCTGACAACGCGTTCTTTGCAAATTTTAGCGAAATTTATCGGCTTAATCGAGAGTTTGCCCTATATTAGCAAGGTGCATACATTGTCTGATAAATTGATTGAAGATGAAATACAATCACGATCGTGGATGGTTCCACGCATTGATCTGCATTCCAAGCTGAATCATGCGATGGAAACTGGGTCTCTAATTATAATCCTGCCTTGGATGGTCGAATATTTAGCTATGTTGGATGCAAGTACGTTGCGATTACCGTACTATGAAACACTATTTGAAAAGTTATTTCAACTATTTAAAAGCGAGCACGCTATACACAAATGGAGTTATGTGCTTATAAAATGTACATTAGGATGGCTATTTGAACAAACAAACTTCCCAAGTGAACAATTCTTCAAAAATTTCAATCGGCGCTTTGCGAAACTCGAGCGGCGACATGGTTTAGATAACATGGAAGTAATTGATATTAATGTGATATATACTGTTTGTCCGTACTTGAAGGAATTAAAAAAATTGTTGCAATATAATTGTAATCGAAATGGTACAGTTACCTCAAAGCATATTACACCTGTGACGTCTCGAGACACAAGAAATGGCGTCATCGATGAGAAAAAGTTACGATTGCAACTGGCCGAAGCATTCTTAAACTCCAAACCGTCGTCTTTGCGTAAAACCCTTGAATTTGTGAGTGAACGTATCGCATCGTCTGTGGTCAAAACAATTTGTAATACAATCGTGCCAAATGTTAAGCTTAGTGCGACGAAAGCGCAAAAAGCGCTAGTTGCATTCCATAGTGAGGAAGATTTTCAAGATGCCGATATACAAGTAAGTGTTTAAACTGCGTAGATAAGTTTTAATCAGTATTGATTTACAGGCAGACTTAAAAGGAAAACTGTTTACATTAATATCTCGGCATGTTGAATCACTTCAAGACCAGTCGGAGACGGCAATGAAAGAACAACTTGCGAACAAAATTAGACCAGCAATCGAAGCGTTGTTGCCTGTCGAAGAATTACCGCAGACGATTACCGTTTGCGTTCAAATTACTACAGGAAAATGCGAAGATCGTATAAAGGAATGGATTCACACGCATATCAATTTTAGTATGATTTAAAATAATTTTGCGTCGTTGGAATATTAACTAAACTTATTTATTATAGACATATTCAAGGATCTCGATGCCAATTTTGAGCGGTTATCAAGAATTGCGCAGAGAGAGCGCAAATATAAAGAGAATTTGTCAAACTTGCCAGTTTTGGCACGAGGTGATGTGGAACATATCGAAAGCGATGATGACGCTGGTCCAATCGTATGTCCATCAAAGCTAATGACGAACCTTCAACGACTTAATGCCAGACTATTAACAACAACAGGGGCGTCTCCTCAGGCTATCAAGATGATAAACGATGCTTCCAGGATTTTTAAACATCGTGCCGATTTAAATGACCAAACATGGCTCAACATAAACAGGCAATTGATGGACCATCTGATAATATTAGGTAAAGTTTTTGAATCAAAGAAATGTATTAATTAAATAATCTTTTATAGTTGCGCATCAGCCAGACGATGTCACCGACGAAGTGCTTGATGCATTCTTTAATTTTTGGCAGGAGCAAAAGGGCCCGAATATTTTCACGCAACTTTTCAATGGTATTATCAGTGTACGAAACTTTCTTATATTTATAGCTGTTGCTCCATTTGTATTGCCAAAGACTTGGAATCTCTACTCAAAAATTCTCTACAGGCTCATTAAAGATGAACTCGTTACTATAGAAGACTTTGAAACGCAATGTTTAACTATTTTCAGGGAGGATTGGGATACAAAAACATTGAATTACTTTTGTCGCTGTTTAGAGTCTGTAGTTGATATGTACGGGAATAAGGATCAGTTCGCCACGTTGTTAAGTTTTCTCGCTGATTATTGTACTGACTTGTAGATTTTAACAAAGATAATGTTGTAAATGTTTATTCTTAATAAAAAAAATACTATATTTTGCTTTTACTACATAGTTTTTAGTGGATATTTGGTCCTAATATTTGTTTTGATGCCAAAATATTATCTAATTTATGCATTAGACCAAGCGTACCTTAATGTCAATTGCGGTAACTCGTATAAATAAGTTACAGGGCCTCTTGGAAATTGAACGCCGAAGATTAGTCCCAGGTCGAAAGATCTTATGCAAGTTCTTACAATTGACGCTAAGGTACGCTAGGTGTATCAAAAGTCAATTAATTATAGTTTTAGCTCTTCTGCAATATTAAGTCTATGCTGCTCATATAATTGTTTATCTTTCATCTTAAATTTTAAGGGGTAATATTATGATATTAAAATATTGAAACATGAATCAACGAGTCACCCAGGTTATCCTTGATTATGCAAATAGTTTCCCTAAGATTTCAGGAAGATTGAATTTTTGGCTTACGAGCATATTTCGTCACTCTTATCAGCGCAATCAAAATTACCATCACAAAATTGATCACGTTGGAAGCACTCCTTGTTATTTACGCAGGCAAGTTGTTCACTAGGGCATTGAAATCTTGATGGACAATTATTTTCATCGCTGGTATCCCAACAGTCAACTATGCCGTTGCATTTGCGCGTTTTTAACAAACAAGATGTATTGTTACCACATTGAAAGTGCGTTTCCAAGTTGCAAGCTGTAAAAATAAATAAATAAAGATGTCCAACACTAATTTACACTAGTAACTCACTGCAATTTAGTTCATCACTCATATTTGCACAATCGATGCTCCCATCGCAAAGGCGTTCCTCATGTATACATAATTCACCGCAATTATAATAACCAAATGGACACTTGAGCTCATCTTTGTTATCAACACATTCAAAGACTTGGTGAGTTTTATCCAAAAGTCGACAATGTTGAGAGTTCAATCCACATAGTCCACCACATCCACTAGGATCACGCGCGTCTTTTGCCAAAGCGCATTCAGGAGGTGCTCTTTTCCTTCGCAAACATACTTCATTTGATTTACATTGACAAATGTTAGCTTTTATTTTCTGTTTGCCATTAATTCGTTTTCGTTTTTCTTCTTCCAACTGGTAACGTAGAATATTCTCTACGTTTAATTCTTTCCTATCAAAGATGAAATGTCTCTCTCGCTGTTTATACGTTACTACTTTTCCGTAGTTTTTCGTATTATGCAAGTAACAAACTGAAAATTATAATAAGTAAGAGATATAAAAATAATCTAAAAACACTTACACAATGCAACTACGACAGCCAGAATAGTACATGATAATGCAACGAAAGTTAGTTTATATTTTGTTTGCCATTTGTTTTTAGGCTTGTTGTTTCGCTCGCAATGGTTTACATTAAACGTCCACGATTTTTGCCCAAATATATTTCGTTTTATGTTGATATTAATTTTATTATCGGTGATTTCGATGCAAGGATTTGCATTTCGGTTTCGGTGTTTATGGAAGCTCTCGTAATAGTGTACTTTTGTTAGTTCAACATTCATTGGACTTAGAATCATTGTGGAAATCAAAATATACGATATATTAAACTATTGAAAAACTAGGAATTTTCACGTTGAATTTTAGAATAAGAGTTTTTCGAGTTCACTTCTATCGTTTAAGTAATATAATAAAACAATTTGTGTTGGATGAAAAAATAATCGCCCGAAAAGCAAACGTTGGTTACATTTGTTTTGCTTAAATACCGGTAACGGTTGCCATAGCAAATACCTCATGCATGTGAATCATACGGCCGGCACTATTAAACTAACTCAAAAAGTAGAACTCCCTGCAAAGACTTATTCATGCATAAACAACAGCTGGCGATAGAAGCCCTGAACTGAATAAGTTTAAAACATCTGTTATTATTGAATATGTTCAATTACCGTTACCAGTTGGGGCGGTTCTTGTTCCTGTTCAGGTTTAGAATTGTAAACTTTACTTTAAGTCATAGATTAATATATGTAAAGTGACAATCATTATAGCCCGTGCCTATATGGCGCCGCATATAAATGATTCAGTTACCCTTTATAGCCTTAAATATCAAAGCCAAAAGCAATAGTGAATGGCCTTATTGGTACAGTTCTAGGGTTTAGTTTAAAATTGCTCGGTTCAATCCCCGAGGGGATCAGGTTTAGCTTTTAGATTATTCATATTAAAAAATTCTATAAGGCCAATATTAATATACCGGACGTTTCGTCCGCCGTCTAGTATGCAATGCTTACATGCGGGTGTGTGTATGTCGTGTTTGTTCGGACCCAGCCTGGGTAAATATTTCTAAAATTGTCTTAATACTCTATATGCTTTCTGACGATCGCTGTTTGTCTAATAGCCTTGTTGATATGACACCAGGGATTGAATCATAAGTCTCGGTTTCAATCTCTGAGAATGGCAAAATAGGTTTGTAATTTTTCATTTCAATTGTTTGTATTTTTGAGAGCGAGCGTTGGACTATATTGCATGTCCAATGGGGTCCTCGGAACTGTACAAACATGCCCATTTTTACTTGAGGCCCATAATATTTTTTGGCGCACCCTAAGTTTCGCTCCCAGGCAGGTTAACCAGTTCGGACGGAGTCCTACCTGCGACTGCCTCCCCATTCCTGATTTACTAACAGAGCTCGCTTTGTGATCTAATGAATACCGAAAATTTCAATATTAACACGATTGGAATTATTTTTTAGTGCCTGATTTGAATGTAAGCGAAATGGATAATTGAATAGTTTCTGTACTGTAACTATGTAACTATAGTATTAATTGCTCCCAATTTTAGAAAACAGGTCCTGCACCAGAATTCGAACCCAACTGCACCACTTACGAAACATGCACGCTAGCTCTACGCCAACTACTACCTTGCAAGCCGTGAATTGAAACTTATATATTAATGCAAAAGAAACATTTTATAAAGAACATTTCTAAAAATCTACTACACCTGGGATCCAAACAAAGAACATACCTCATAGTAAGCAAACACACTAATTCTAAATCACAATACCGATAAAATAGATATGTAATTCGAATTACCTCATCCAACTCACTTAATTAAATTATTAATTCAGTTGAACCATGCTATCGTGACATCTTGAGCCAATGTAAAAAAAATTTAATTGTAAGAGTAAAACATATTTTAAAACTTTATTTATTTAATATTATCATAACATAATCTCATATAAATTAAAACTATTTTCACTTAAGAAATAACACTATCTAATTAACATCTTCAGAGGGTGTGTATGTACATCATAGATCTAGAGTTACCGTTAATTTAGGCATCCTTGTAAGTTCAGTGCATTTTAAGTACAGTAATACGTTTGCTGTAAAAAGAATAATCGTTACATTTATCGAATACGTGAATGATATTACGATAGGTCAACCGAAGCAAGGAGTGGATGGACAATATACAAAATACGCGAGATTTCGTAAGATAATAGAGGGTGCAATATGTGAGCTAAGATTATAAAGTTGGATTTTCAAAATGCAACCATAACGACAATCAGTCAAGATATCAGTCGGTATCGACTTGCTTAGCAAATCGACTGCACACCGTTTACACATCAACTTTCAGTAATAGATTGTGTTTATTCGATTAGATATATCCGGACGCGAACGGGTGCGTTACATGCATGCACGTTGCGCTTTGCTTATTATACTAGTCCTAGCTTAAAATCACAGACCATCAAGTAAGGTGGCAGCGAGCAAACGTGCATACGCATGTACACCGCTGCGACTAATTGCATTCAATGCGCATTTTTAATAGCATAAAACCTGGCGCCATATTGATATGTATGCCACCGTGCCGCGTGATTGTTTCATTGCCGTTCCGGCCGATCGAGAATCATAACCAATTAATTAATTATATTGCTGTGTGATGTTATAAGCGTTCTCGGTTCGGCCAGGAACTGTGCAGGTGCAAGAAGATGGATGTAGCAAGTCAAGGCGAATCCGCTTTGCGTTTTGATGCCTTTGTCGCTAACAATTCGTTTTTCGCTTGTTGATAAGACTCGACGCGGCACACAGCATACTCCTGAAACACAGTGAATGGTTAATGCAATTCCGTAAAACTCTTTGAACACTTACCCAATAACCGAATGGAATTTTAGACGTTTCCGCATTCACGACTGACCACAACGACCAAAACAGATGGCTCATTAACGTAAACACCTTCACTTCATGCAGGATTTTGAGTGGATCCTCTTTGGAGCCCTGTTCCTTCAGATAAGCGTGAATAAAGTGCAGGCGCTGTGTTTCGTTAGGATAATTTTCTTTGCTCTCCTTAAAGTAGGGTGCCGTCATCCACGTGTTATCGTAGACCCACTCGAGAAAGTGATTAGCGATATCGAATGATCGATAATTGTATGAACAGTATTCAAAGTCAATGATTACTAAACGCGGTTCGCCGTAATTATTTTCATTCTCGTCCTGCACGCTCAAGATATTGCCTTCCTGCAAATCGTTGTGACAGAACGTCACCGGGCAATTCAAATCTTCAATCATTTTGCGCAACCACTTGATTTCGGCGCTGAGGTCAAAGTCGTTCATACGCTTGCCGATATCCGGCAATTCAGTGCGTTGCCGCTCCAGCCAGGTCTTCAGCCAACGATCCACTGTCTGCCACAGCCAGGTGGGTTCTTTGTGCAGAGGTACCTGCAAGATTGAACCGACGATTAGACCCGCCGTGAAGCAGAACAAGTGTGAGTTCAAAAATGATTGAATGTTTTGCAAAATGAAATAACTGACTATGTTTGAATGAGTTTTAAATAATTGACTAAGTCTCAATTAAAGTAGTAGTTTGTTAGCCCTACGATTTCCACATAATTTTCATTGTTTGCTCTTTTCTCGAGAGAGTGAAACGCATCGCTCTGGACACACTCTTCACCGTGCGCCTCAATATTTTATAGTATTTGTTGGGCTTTGTGCGTTCGACTTCAACACTGCATCAGCGTCAGTCGGCCCATCGTCTGGCGGCGAGCGGCGACCGACAATGCGTGGCGGCGCTATAACATGGAACAAAACAAACAAAAACAAACCCCATATGTGTGGATGACGAGTGATACAACAATTATACAGAGATACTTCGTCAAGATCATCAGCCGTATATTCCAATCGCACCTGTATCAAGCGCAACTTGTCCGTCACGTAAGCGAAATGTTTCGCGCGGAGGCCGCACGCGACTCGAAAAAACATTCGGAAACATCGACGACCTCATAAATGCTGTTTATATGCGCGCAAAATAAACTTTCTATCATTTGCGAAGCAATTAGCTCAAATATTCAGCGGATTCATCTATGCATTTAATGAAAACAAGATATTTATAGCAACGAGTTGCGCTTGATAACAGATACTTGTAATATTCCGCTCTTAGAGTTTTCGTACGGAAAAGAAAGACTCAAGTAGGCTTGCAACTATAACTGCGCACAAACCAAACAATACAATGACTCAGCTAATCACTGGTTACACTCAGTCTTATTGTATTAGCGATGATAACTAGAGTTGTTTGGCTTATGCGCAGTCTGATCATTCTACAGCATTATCATTCAGTTCAACGCCTCGGTGCAATTGAACCTAATTGAACGCGCGTACCGATTGGGACTAGAAATAGGCGGTTTGCCTGCCCACTTGTTAACTTTCTCTTCGCGCACAATCAGCTCCTCCTCGCCAATTCTGGGCGCTCTCTTCGTTTGTTCACACAAACAAACAATAAATAAATAAGATTCTCACCAATAGGCTGTAAAAGGCAAATAAGTAATACGACCTAAAGAGAACGGCTGCAACACGGGGGAAATTTTGGTCTCACCTCCATCTGATGAATCATTGCCATTTTTTCAGCGATCAGGCGCGATAACAGCGGATCGCGAAGATCGTCCGTCTGCAGTGTGCGTGCATTGATGTATTCCTCGATACGTCCGCCCGGAAAGATGCCGTGGAGTTTCGGTCCCAAGCCCCGTTCTGACAGTAGCGTGAAGACGACACTTTCGGTGATTAGACACGCAAGCGCCTGATCAGCATCTCCGTGCGTTTGACCATAAACTCGGATGAGTACTTCCTTTGGTTCGCCGCGATATTTGTCACCGGTTATCATGTTTTCGGGGAGCGAGATGTGATACAAAAGATTCGATAGTCCACCACTTGAAATAATAACAAGGTTTGTATTTAGTAAATGTCGCAACTGAAATATTGCTATTGTTTAAAAATAGTGCGTAAATTTCGCTTGTATTCATCGTCTAGACTCGAATCATTAAAGGTAAAACCCGTGGCCGAACAAGTGGATTACGAATACACGAATTAAGCAAACGACTGTAATTACGTGTAATTCATCTCCAGTATGTAACATTATAGCAACAAAATAAGCACGAGTTAGAAAATTGAGATAATTTTCGGGCAGTTTTAAAATTTTTGTTCAAAGTTCGTGTGACTATTATGGCCATATCATCAAACATAAGCAATCGAATAATCCTCGTAATTAATTCCTACATCGAGAACCTGTATTTCATGGCATTGAGTCGTCCAAATAACAAGGATTCGTATCATAAACTACTGATAACTATAGGAAGTTTTCAACGTGATGCAATGTTTTGTCAAATTCCTAGCGCCTATACACTCAACGCAATGACTGCAGAATATATTGTCAGGTTAGCAATTTATTTTTAAATGCAAAACGAGTTTGCAACTTGCTCGAACTCAGAGCAAACGAGTGCATCACCTGATACGCGAGATTCGTGTTATGACCAATCAAGAACCACATCCTCAATTTAGTTATTTTTGTGCACATAATCAACTCGCAGAAAATTTGGCCACGAATTCAAATTCTTAATGACTGATTACAGCTCAATTGCGTCAAACGTTTCGCTTTTTGCTTTTTTTTATCAGGAAACACTTATCGGTTCTACAATAAACGAATTACAATACTGGAATAAGCAATTCACTCATTTTCATACCCAACGCTAAAGTGTTGTTACCGAGAATAAATAATTACCTGATGCGTTTGAATCCAATCGTTTGTGATGTTACATCTTTCCATGCACCGTTGAGGTAGTCTCGACAAATACGTGTCGCTAACTCCTTCATTTCAGCATGTTCTGAATGCATCTAAAAGCAGAAAAACGTCATTAGCAAAGCAATCACTGCTAGAAAACAAGGCTCCTTGAACGCGCTTCAATCTCGTGTCTCGATGCTCCAGATTCAAGTTATAAATAAAATCCACGTTCAAGGAACTTTAAATACAACGCAGATGCATTCAAAGCAAACGCAATTTGTTTACGTTTTGTTGCGTTTCGCAAAGTACGGAATAATGTATTGATAAACAACTGTGGCGCAAGCATGGAATGTTTATTACACGTATCATACGCATATTCTCAAGTGTTTTACTAATCACTGTGACATTAATCAGAAAAATGTGACTTTCTTCACTGATTGCATCGTGGAGACTTAAAACTTATTGTTATCAAGCTACTCATCTTCAAAATCAAGTATTAATGCGAATTGATACCTATCATCTCTTATCAGATTATCAAAAATGTCCTAATTGTACAAATTCTCGACGTGTTGCTAGTGCTAATGAAATCTATGCTGATTATCTGAGTCATAACTAATGCAAATTATTGATTAATGTTGGAAACTCCAGATGTTTACTTTTTATATAAATCTTCCATGCGACAAGGTCTTTCGGCTAGTATTATCTTGATCACGAAATCTAAAGTAATTGCACGTGTTTGTCATTACATTTGTTGTTGTTGTTATTCCAGGTAATTAGTTTCAAATCTAAAAATGTGTGCAAAAAACTGACCTTGAAGTAAAAATCAATTGCTGCTAACTACGTACAATAAACTAGTTTCTGTAAAGCTAAGAGCAACTAAATCGAGTAATTCTTGGAAGTTGATTTTGTGGTTAACAATATATGAATTGATACCATATTCTTAGAAAGCGATGTGGTCGAATCTGTGCTGGAGGTGGAGGAGGAGGTTGATGCTCTTGCTGCTGATGTGGAAGCTGTTTGCATATCGTGTCCATTACGTAGAATTTTGCCGCTTTCGTTAAGCGTATTGGAGTTGATGTATTTCAGCACCGAATTGCTGAACCTACACTGATGACTACGTGCGAAAATAACGCGACGTCCCGGTATTTGGAGGACGTGCGTACCGAACGACTTTAAACACCGAATTTTGAAGCAACTTTAGACACCCTGCACAAAACACGACACCTCCTCGTCTTGGAGAAGGTATTTCCACCACCTTTCAACCCGCTTTGCCGCGGTACGAAGCAATGTTTACCCTGATACCGGTGAATTACACCTCCTAAACTGACATACGACAATGTAGTGCAACCTCTCAGATTACCTAACCCCCCCTGGATCGATCGATGTCAATGTCACAATCATATGACCGCAAGCACCGTTAAGGGTAGCCACCCATCAAACAGTGAATTTCCTATTCAATGACCTGAATTCGAATTCAATTACTACAAGAATTGAAACCACCGATGCCTAGTAATTAAAATTATAGCTCCCGTTGATAACAACACGGTATGTGATAAGTCCAAAGTACATTTGGAGCTCATACGTATGGGGACATTCTCAACGTATCATAACGAGAGGAAAACATTCGCGTTGTAATAAAATGTGCATAGATTATTGCATGAACTTACCTTATTGTTATTCATGATACTCATGTTGAGCAATTATGTAGAAATTAAGCACACTCGTTGAATGAAAAACTGGACGGATGCACACCGGAATTTCGCGATACTAAAATGAGAATATCAATGCCAGACGCAAGTACGTTATGTAAATACAGTTGTTTCTCATAAAATACTCAAGTATTGCACAAGATTTACGATAGAAATTTTATTGAAGGAACTGAACCGCACTGACACACGACTTGTTTATAACTGACCGGCGTCGTCATGCGACGTGCAACTTGTACCCACGAACGTTACCGAGCGACCGCGATTGTTACCATGCAAACAATGTGCAATTTTACAATTGTTTAAAAAATACAAACCGAGATTGTACATCAAATTGCTTAAATTTTCCACGCTTTAAGCCGTAATAAAAAGCAAACAAAGCAAAAATAGAAAAACAAATTACACTTTACACACGCGAAAAATTATAATCCACATAATCATAACAAATAAAGGTTAGAGAATTATTAATCCGGCGTTATTATAATTAGCGATAATTATTATAAATACTTTTATACCTGAAATGCAAACAAAAGATAAGAAGATAAAAATTACTCGATGGTGAAAAATAAGGGAATGAATGTTCTTATAAATAATTAATAATAATTTATTCATCATTTTATCATAATATAATAATAACTATTATCAATTATTTATTTATATATATATCATAATTATTGATACATTAAATTTTATTATAGCACATATTTCGTCCACTTCTGAATTCATTTATCCATCTCAAATTCATCATATTTCTTACAATTTGCATTATTCATCTTGATTCAATAAATTTTATCATGTTTCATAAACATTATTTCCTTTGTTCATCATCTCTTAGTGTTCATTTACGGTGTGTGTTTTTAATAAGAGTGAATGTGCAATGATACAATGCATACCTATGCAACTACGTTGCACTCGTTCCCATTAAACAAAACGAAACGAAACAAAAGAGAATAGGGGACAGAGTAAAATATAAATCAAGCCCATTTACGTGGATTAACAACCATCGGCGATTAATAGATACAATTCATGAGTATTTCAAGTGCACTCACTCACACATCGCTAAAATATGAATCACATACAAATTAATCTATAAAATTTATAACTTCTGGACAATAAGAGCGAGAGAGAGTACAATGTATGACAATTCGAGTTAGACACAATTATCGTTCATCGAATTAATTGTAAATTGAGGTTTTTTAAAGCCTTAAAAATAATTTGCAAATCACATCATATACAAACAATATGATTTCGACGACGTCTTCAACAAATCATTTGAGTAATAAAATTATATATGGTCAACAAAGGAGACAAACACGTAAACTCTTGTCTTGCAGTGCGTGTGTGTATACAAATAATGCAAAACAAATCAGTTATTAATGCAGTACCATTCCTCAATCAATCAATCAATTGGACACATCTTCGTACATGCACAATTCGTATTATATTAGAGGCGACTAGATGCGGCATTGCGTATTTCTTACAACTAAACTTGTAAATTGCAAAATAAATAATTTGAGAGATAAAAGAAACAAATATACACATAAAAAGTAATAATAATAATCAATTAAATAACAATTTTTCATTCGATATAACAAAACACGACTAGAATTAATTTCCTTCCTCTCACATAATAATGATCAAAATTATAGATAATGACGGCGTGATTAACTATGTTTTGTTTGCCGCTTTGTTCGCAATAAGTTGCGCTCGAGTATTTTTTACTACATACTTGATAATGTAGTAATTTTCTTTTCTTCATCAACATTATCATCAAACTGGTTAAATTGTCATCGTGGGCGGGTTCAGTTATTCAAATTAAACATATTCACCTAAGGGATAAGTGAGATTTAAAGCATCTTCTCTTTGCGCCTACCAAAAATATGGCCATCACAACGCACGTTTAGGGGGGAGGTTTAAACGTGTATTATTTTGCAATAATTCGCCTCCCTGCTTGCTACGTCTAGCTAGTAAAACTGCAATATGGTATTTGTGGGCATACAAAAGTTGCCCCTAGAGATTACTTCATATACGGTCAATCATTTTTCTTAATGCATTAAACTGCGTTTCATTTGTTTTATATAATTATGACGCGTGTTTGAGGGATCTGTGTGAAATGCGCGTGTCACAATTTGCATGCGGTGGGCGGCTGGCTGGCTGGGGGGTCGTTTCGCGGCAGATATCTATGAAATATTCATATTAATATCTCGCCATAATAGCGAACAACTCCCTTAATCAACCATGTGTTAATTAATAATGCAATTAATATCACTATGCGCGTTTGCCGGAATTGTCCTGCCAACTTCCTACAGACCGACAGCTAACAATTTCCTTCTTCTTCTTCTTCTTTTTCACAATCTAAATTCTTTGCATATTTCAATCATGAAATTATGTGGTTACTGTTTAAGTAGTAGTAGTAGAGAGTATTTGTCAGCATTCAAAGACTATTTACAACTGCAATTATTTTGTATCCTTGGTACACTCTGTAATATATATTTATAGATTTATAATTTTCTCTTCTTCTTCATCTGCTTCACCTGCTTAGTATTACTCTAGAATAGAATGCAGCGCGCACTTCGATTATTAAAATATTACCCAACAAATATGGCACCCAAATATAGTCATGGCCACATAATAATATCAAACACGTTTAGCGCTCTTATACAGAGCTCAGGCGCAAAGTGGCGTTGCCCCGCCATTGGGGGGAGCGATATCTCTGAATATAAATATTTCTGTGCATAAATATTTCTTGTTTGGTTTCATTCGTGTGTGAGTGGTTTACGGGTGTAGAGAGACAAGGGGAGATGAGTACGCTAGCGAAATACACTAATAGGTTTTTTGGCTCTACGAGAAGACCACAATTGCAAGCGGCGAATTTTTGCGGGGGGCGGCGCGCGCGCGTAAACCAAACAAACGCCATCGCAATATGGCCAGCCAAATTCGGCTCAGCTCAAATGAATTGCACATATGACTGTTTTATTTGTAAATACTATTAATATTTTACTCAGCCAAAAGACAATGTAAAGAGAAACATCGGCGCGTATGTTGTGTACCACCGATTACTACGAAATGAGTATTACTATTTCAGACGCGATGCCACCATAAAACTTCTTCATCTTCTTCTGCATTTTCGCTAGCATTTGGCGCTCAGTTCGGCAATTTTATTCGCATTGCAATCAATTTTGATCCTTGACGCGTGCGCTCGTCATAGCATTACGTTTCCAATGTCTGATTGATGGCCCTCCTGCGTTCGCTTGTTCTTGCATTTTTTTATGACAATTTTCAATTATATACTTGCGGTAAATCTTGCTGCGTGGTGGAATATTATATGATTTGCAAAATAGCCAACTTACTATCTACTACTACTACGTCACTGGCCTGAAGCGTCTGCAGCGCACTGTCGACTCCTGGGAAGGCTCCCCATCGGGCGGGGGTGGTGGTGGGCCCTCGGAGGTGTCCGGCGAACTTTCGGTCGTCGCATTTGCCCCGCTCAGTAAGCATGTTGGTACACCACGTACGCGCATACCTGTTGCAAATGGAAAAAGTTAAATGAGCTTGCAGTGCACGAGATGTTGCGCGTTAAGTACAGAAATGAAGCGCACATTTAGAAGAAACAAAGAGTATTATTAGAGAGAATCGGTCAAGTTGTCCAATGCCTAGTTGCACTGTTAATAGTTCAATTAATTGCTATCGCTGATAAGAATAAAGCCACGCCCACTATGTACAAATTTCGGTCTATCTCATTGTCCGGCCAGCTAACAAGTGTCAATTATATGAATGAGTGTTTTGCGGAAGAGGCAGATAAGATTGTTACGCAGACTGTCGGCTAAGATAAACTTGTTCTTTATGGGGGAGCATGGTTAAAAAGTCTTTAACATTCACTAAGAATGAGAATGAGCTGAGAGCGGAGGACCTATACCTTCATTGCGCGCAACTACAACGAGCGAAACGTCTTCTTCCGAGTCGCCCTCGATGCTTTCAGTTTCACTACTTTCATCACTATCAGTCGTTACGCAGTCTTCTTCTTCTTCATTGTCATCGTCGTCGTCGTCGTCCTCATCGTCGGAGGAGGAAAGTTTGTTGCATTCGTTGTTATTACTATCCTGATTTTGTAGCACGTTTATGTTAGATTGAGTTCGCTGTTGGCGGGGCACAACCGTAACAATTGTGGCATAGCACAACGTTGGCATGGTTCGTGATGGCACTATTGTTCGTAAAGGGGGCGCGGGTGCAACGCGCGGGGGTAAATACGTCGGGGGCGCCAGAGATGACTGTTTGCGCTGGCGTATCACAGTTGGAATGCTTTGAATAGTCTCTGAGCCTATGATGGTACTTTTGTCTGGACTCCTACATGATGAAGTGCTGCTGGATGCAGACGAAGAGGTGTTGGTTGTTGTTGTGGTTGAAGTACAAGTCGATGAGGACTCGGACATATCAAGCACAACTACAAACAAATAATACGACAAAAACAAAAAAGAAACTTAGGCACGTCGATTGAAATAAATCAAATAAAACTAAAGCTACTTCTTTTTTGGGGGCGATATTATTACATGTGGACGTGGCTCTAGTGTCATTTGGCTTCCCAAACAGATAGATATGGGGAATGAAATGCGTCAATGTGTTCTGAGTGTTTGTTGACTTGGCGTGACTTACTTTTGAACTTGATACATACCTCCAGCGGTCGAATGCCGTTTGAAGCGTAAATTAAGCTGACTTGGATCTGTAACGTATTTTTCGCTTTGTCGCCGCCTCCGAAGACCGGGTGTTAAGTCGCCTGACCACGTCATGCATTTAGCTAAGCGTTGCGCACTTGCACCTGCTGTACCAACGGCAACGGGTATTCTAGAGGCTTTCGAATCGAGAGCTGGGCTTTCCTAACATTATCATTTTTATATTACCTACGAGCAAAAACGTACTACCGATAACTTACTGATGTTTCACGCAGAATTTGACTCTGATTATCAACCCCACTATCTTCATCCTCATCATGAAGACGGCGCTCTCTGAATAACGGGTTTTCTGTGGCATCAAAATATTCGCTTTGTTCTTCTACTCCAGGACTTAATCCATTTGTTACTGATTTCTTGGTAACTCTGAAACATTTCATGCAAATTATAATAAAACCTGGCGCATAATAAATATTTTTTGCGTACAAATTATCACTTTTCGCCGTGACATAAGTAACATTGGGATTGGAAGTCAAGTCGATGGAAGGACTGCAACGTTGTCCAACAGGATGTAGACGATCTTTATCTCGTTCCTCATTTGCGGAAGCACAGCCATCCTCTTCAGCCTGATTCAAGTCATTCGCAACCGCTTTAATAACGAGCGGATGTAATTTTACCTTGGGTGGAGCGTCATTTCGATGCGAGGAACTACTTTCAGACCTTGCATGTTATACAAAATATATTTCAATCACATTCATATAAATAAATAGAACTAAACTCACTTGTCATTCTTATCTTTTTGATTACTAGTTACATCCGGTACTTCCTGCACGTTGGCAGCTTCTTGTTTGGCGGCTTTCGTCGTTGCAACTACCTGATCGTCCTGTTTCTCTTGAGTTTCCTCTTGCTGTTGCATCTCCTGTGAGATGCGCTTTTCAAGGCGCCGTTGTTCCAATTCAATTTCGGGTGCAAAACTAATCGCTTCTTTCTTTGGACTTTGCAGATTTGCATCGCCGTTTTCCCGTTCGCGACTAGTCTGCTTAAGAATGGATTTCGTACGTTCAAGTTTTGATGACTTGGGCGACTTGGATGCTGCTTCGGAATGATTTTCGGCTGGTGGATTTTGCACCGTATTGGAAGTAACAGTACTGACGACTCGTATCTCCAGCTTGCCCTCGACCTGCTGAAGGTTTTCGCCATCCGCATCGTCTTCTTGGTCCTTGAGTTGCTCCTTATCGTTCAAATTTATGGTTGGCAAGCTGCCCCATTTCTTGGTGGGCAGCACCGCGGGTGCAGCGCGCTCCTCCGTATTGACCGATTGGCGTGAAGCGACATTACGCATCACATCTACTTTAAAAACGAGATCGTCAAAGGCAGCTTGTTGTAGCAACGGTGGCTTGAGTCCTTGCCGCACGAACGGCGATAATGAGGGTGTAGACCATGCGCGAGGAAGGCCTCCTAGACGAGCACAAGTGAGTGGGTTACACAAGCGACATGTACAAATGATAGGGGTTGT
>JARJDV010009691.1:0-20277 GCA_030264675.1 Anaulacaspis nigra
CTAATTTACCTATATTCTTTATTTAGAACTAGTATGAGTTATGTTAACGACAAATGAAAATTATAATCAAAAAATTACTTTAAAATATATTTTTCTAAAAATAATACTCAAAATTGAGACTTGTCTTAATTTATAGAATCTATAGTACTTTTATTATATTTAATTTAGACAATTAAGTTACCAAGTTACTTGTATTCATTTTCATATACAGCGATGAAAAATATTATTCTTCGTTTTATCTCGATTCCATTGTATTACAAACGAATAAGTATTTTCAATTTTATTTATTCTGGAATGAAAGTCTTTCCGAATGACAATAAAAGAAAATAATGATACGCGCTCGTCGATAAGGACGACCCATTTCGATAATCTGCGAGGCGAATAAATGAAGGACAATCAGCGATTTACTCGCTGCGATTACATTGCAGGCACATTCACGAGGAGCAAACAATCCTTGATTAAAGATGTAGCCGAAATGTGTTTCATCACATCCCATTGTGAGTCCTTAATGTGACCCAGATTCACATCCGCTCATCGTTTTTTTCTTCTCTTGGCGTCGCATCACACTAGCTACTTTCTTCCTCGCTCTGCCAACGGGCGAGTCGCGAATTAAGCGAAAGCGCGCACATTCATACAATACGTGCGGATAAAAATATACCTACATCCGCATAAAGAGCAATAAATTCTTCATGCAACAATACATTTTACAAGATGCATTTGGCGCTGTCGCCTTCGTCTTTTTGCGCATGTTCCTTCCATTTCTCCTGCGATTTTCGCGTCATTTTTCTTGGGTAATTTGTGCTGCGAGTGCATCCAACAGTGAATACTATTTTTATTCGGAGCAAGCAAGCATCGCACGCTTATTCACGTCTGAACTCGCATGCGAGTGTGTGTTTTCTCTTGAATTGCGCAAGATTTGCAATATTTGAATGCACACGGCGTTGTCGTGCAATTGTGAGCATGCGTATGCGTGTGTAGGTGGCCTTTTCCTCCTGATTAAAATTCATCGCATGCGTGCCGGGCAGACGGCAACGTCGCTGCCGCCACTGTTACCGCCGCCAGCGTGGAATATGGAATTGAAGCAAAACAGCAGGGACATCGACACTTTTAACATGCCATCCACTCTCACTCGTGCCCGGTTTGGCTTGCGCGTTCCTTTTCCTCGTTTTTTATTTCGCAGCTCGAACACTAACAACTGGCTTTCATTGCGTTTTCCTCTCTTGCTGGCTTCAGCGCAAAATGCGTGTATGTATGCTTTTAAAGAAAATATGAGCGTAAATCGTTTGTCACGGTTTTTCCTCCCGCTACGGATGGATGAATGCGACGAGCCGTAAGACGAAAATGTTGTAAAAAGTGTTGTGTTGAGTGTGTCCGAAAATAGCGTCTTGATTATAGGGTGGTCGATAAGAATTCTCCAGAAAATAGCCAAATTCTCCGACATTGATTAAAGTATAATACCAAGGCAGTAGACACTTCTGGTTTCAGATGTCGCTGTGGATTTTAATAAGTTATTAAATTAATGATGATGAACGATATCTCTTTTGGAAATCAGAGCAAACTTTTCACATTCAGTATAAGAATGTGATATAAAAAAAGGACGAAGACAAAAAACAAGGGATTCGCGTAAAAGTATTTGACATACCTGGATGCTTGTACTTTACATAATTGACTGGTAGGGCTCACCCCTCACGTTCTTTACATGGGGGCGAAAATGGCCAGGTTCGTTGGTCTTGCCAGTGTCGACGACGACGATGTCGGATTTGAAAGCAAATTTGCTGGATCAAAGTAAATCCCCAAAAGAGGAAAGCGTTCGTTCGGGGACGAAGTAAATCCAACGCGGCCGCCAACGACGACAATAAAGACGACGCACAGACGCGCTCCACAAGTAGTAGATGAAGATGTGGCGGCGGTGGTGGCGGTGGCCGTCGAACATGCTTCGAACGGTAGCAAGCAGGGCTGCGGCGCATACACGTTGGTAGCAGTCCGACAGCGCGCTTTGTGATGGGATATGCCATTGAAGTAGAAACACGGTACGTGTGCGCGCACGCGTTCCCTGAGATAAACATGTAGTCGGCGAAAATTATCCTTGATGCGATAAGATGCAGCAGCACCTCCTTTGTGTCCCTTCATCTCGTGTTCATTTCTTCGTTCGTTTCCTCCGTTACATCCGCCATTATCATTTGCAATTTTTGTCTTCTATGCAAACTTCTTTTACGACTTGTCATTACGCGAATAAGCTTTCATCTTCCTTCGCCTGGGCTGGCTTTAGCTAATCAAAAATATTCATGTTCGAAAAATTAAGCGTGAAACTGAAACCGACGACAATCGTTAATTTCTAGCAAGATATTCATTAAAAAGAAAGAAAATTGTTTTGGCATGATATTTTCTCTTCTATTTTCAAGAAGAGGACATTTTTCTCATAGTTGCATAGTTTTCATGATCCTTTGTTCAAAATATCTACCCGTACCTACCTACTACTAAAGGGTAAAAAGGATATATTAAAATACATCCCCTTTTTCTGTTTCAGGAGCTGAAATAAGGGTTGTTAACTATGGCGTGCCTTAATTATGCAGTGACATGTGGGCAATAGTATAATTGTTAGTTGAAATAATATTAGGGGGAGGAAACTAAACTCTTATTTTTACGATCCAACAACTATTTTAGCGAAAATAATGCTTGTTAAAATTTTATGCCCGTACATACCTACTACTAAGGTAAAAAAGGGATACATTAAAATTCGCCCCTTTGTCTGCATGTTCGAGAAGCTGAAATAAGGATTTTTAATCACCGCTTGCCTTAATTATGCAATGCTATGTATGCAAATACGCAATTGTTAGTTGAAATATTACAAAATACATTTGATATTTACTTGCTTAATTCAAATACTTAATTGCAAGGAAACCATATTATAATTTTCATGATCCAAGAACTATTTTATCGCAAATACTCTTGTTAAAAATGTCATACCCCTTACCTATTACTAAAGAATAAAAAAGGAGATATTGAAATTCACATCCCTTTTTCTGTATGTCCGAGGAGTTGAAATAAAGGTTGCTACCGCTTGCCTTAATTATGCAATGTAATGTGCGCAACTGCGCAATTATTTCTTGAAATATTGCCAAATAAATTTGGTATTTAGTTGCTCAGTTGAAATACTTACAAGAGGGAAAACAAACTATAATTTTCATGATCCAAGAACTATTTTAACACAAAAAACCCTTGTTAAAAATTTCATGCCCGTACTTACCTGCTACTAAAGGGTAAAAAAGGATACATTAAATTTCATCCTCTTTTTGGGTTACACACTTGCATACATAAAGTTGCTGAACGCATTACCACGACCTTTTTTTCTGCTTTTTCTGCATTTTTCATTAAAGCCCAATCCGCTTAGCGCGCACCTAGAAAATATTAATCAGCAGATTACACATTAGACTCTTTGTCCTTCAGCGGCGTTGAATAATGTTCGGTGGAGATGCGCGTGCAGGCGAGTCGAAGCCATTCGTTCGATACGGTGATGTATCGTTGACGTCGTTTAGCGGTCTGATCGGCTGATTGGTGGCCATTGTGTGTCCGATCAATTGTATTCCAGCGCAAAGTGTATTGGCAGCTGCGGAGGCTAACAGCACGCTTTTGTTCCACCGTCCGCATCACACTCTCCGCCACCGCTGCCGCCGCCCGCACCATTCGAGAAAGAAGGTGACTTATGACCGAACGTTTTTCCTCGCCGCACAAACCCACATACGCGTTTTGCGAGTGCACTTTTGGTTTCGCTATTTTTCGTTCAGACCGTTTTATGGACTGGCTATTCATACACTGAGTACACACGAAAAAGGACCAAAAACATGCCAAGTCGCTTAGTCCATGGATCGTGATTTTAAGTCCTGCAAAGAAGTACGCATAAATCTTAATGAGTCCAGCGTCGGAGGGCGTAAGAAGGCATTTTAATTCGCGCGTGCTCATGCAAATGCAACGCTCACTCGGTCGTTGTCGTGGTGCGCATTAACAATAAGAGGATGCAGCCGGTGATTTATGTACTCGCAGTTTGCTCCATTTCAGTTTGGTTTCGCTGCGGAATTAAGTCGCGTGCTGTCCTTTCGGTCCAACTCTCACCAACAGTAGCAACAACAACAACACTGTGGGGAATATATAAAAGGAGCAAGGCAACACGAACGCGAAATTAAAAAAATCTTAATTACTTTTCACAAGAATCCACCCTGAATGCATCTTGCTACGGTGCCATTGCTTGTTTTTTATTGCGCTTCCTTGGCATTTCTCATGCAAATTGTGCTTTTATTACTTTTTTCAGGTTAGCTTATAATTACTTTTCTCCGCGGAGTGCTTTCTATGATTTTAGTGCAAGTGCAGCTTACTATACTTTTGTATTGTTTAAGAAGAATTATTTTAATTAACAACTATGCGTTAAGAATATTTTACAACTACTTTGGGATTATCCCGGATTGCGTAGGATGATCATGGGATTCTAGTTTAATTAGTTCGTTTTATTTTCGCGGAATAATTGAGATTCGAGTTTAAATTAATAGCGCACGTATTTTTAATCTCGGGACGATCTGAAATCGAATATTTCCAAAAATGCGATAGCAAAAACGAGGATTTATTGGAGGAACCGTACAAACATTGAATTTTTACAAAGGAGAGCTTTATATTCAGGACATTCTGACGTATAGCGATTCATCAGCGTGTGTTCGATGGGGTCTAATGTCATAAAAGCGACGGCGGCGGCGCGGGCGTTGAAGTCGATTCGCAAAGCGTTCGCTCCTGGTGCGTCTGGCTTCATTACAGGCGAAGCTCACATTTCGCCGGATGATGGCTGAAACGCACGAACGAACCGAACACATCGTCTGCGCTCACTTTATTCGCGCACACCAGGCTTCATTATTTCGATCATACATAGACTCTATCAGCATATAGGTTCGCGCGCGCGTACGCCATATTCCTGGATTGTGTAATCGAATCACGTGGCAGGCTTTTAATTTCATTCGCGCAAGAGGGGGTGTTTCTTCACATGATCCAAATACCTCGGATATCTTGGCGTACAAGGACTTAATTAAAAATGTTTTATTCAAAGCTGTCGTTGTCTTTCTACCCGGATCGATCGCAACAAATGAGTGCGCGTATTTAGTTGTGGCTTAATTTAAGTCGCGCATACACGCGCAAGGGTTGTGAGGGTAAAATGGTACGCGGGACGTTTAGATAAAAAGCAGAGGCGGTAGCAGTTAGCCGACGGTGGTGGTCGTCCGATGCGATGTTATCCGCGCGAAAGGCAATCTTATTAAGGAAAGGTCGCGCGCGCGTTTCAACCGTATCTCAGCGGACAGGCGGCTTGATAATGCGCTTTGTAATAGCCGCCCACTCGAGAGAGGATTCGAGCGTGGTGCCGTTTTTTAACGTATTATTCGTTTCGCTCTCGTTGTTTTTTGCTTCGCAGCGGCTCTTTAGAGGGACATTAAATTCCACTTGGTTGGCGGGGTGAATGTGGTGGATGGTGTTTACGCGCCGAATGAAAACGAAAATTAATTGCGCTTTTCGTTGCACAGATTTTCGTACAGTTTCCATGTCGATTTTTATATATATATAGGTATATATTATTTCTCTATTTTCTCCGCGTGTTTCGCACGTTAACAGCGTGCTGCTTAATGGTGTATCATCTATTTTCGCGTAGCAGATGTTTCCATCATTGAAAAATGCTTTTTCTACTTTTACAACTTTTCATTCGAATTCGCTTTTTGTTTGCAATTTTTATCCGAAATCACAGTCGTATTTCGAAATTCTTTGGAACATTTATAACGGCATAAAATGGGGAGCTTTAAAAGTTGCAAAATGTGTTTAGTAGATTTAATTTTATGAAGTGTCAGGGAAATGATAACATTGAGGAAGATTTATGACCGAATCCGACAGGATATCACGAACAATTTTAGTATGGAGATGAATTATCCCGTTTTTTGTGCAAATTATCCTCTTATCTGGTTTGACAGTCATTCGATGCCTGGATATTTTCGAAAATATTGTTAGATTATTTGGGCATGGAAACGTAATTAGAGCCAAATAGTATTTCACCCTTGATTACACTAGAATAGAATGCGGATACAATTTCGGGCATCAAGTCAATCAGTGTTTGGTTGTTACTAAACTGTACATGCGTCACCACCATGTACGCGCGATTAATGTTAATTGATTTAAATTGTGGTCGCAACAAAGGTAATAATTGTTCAACTCTTGTTCCTTCTAGTTTATGCTGACAGCTCATTTGCGTACCGTTTAATTCCAACCAATTTTCAGCTGCATACTACATGCATCGCTTTATTTCGCGACGTTAAATGTATGATTACATGTGCGCTGCAGAGTTATTCAGTGCTGAATGGGACGAAGCGGTGTAATTGAAATAATTAATTTCTTTTTCCATTTGCGAAAAAGTTCTTTTTGTTAATTTCTTGCTAATGAGGCGTGCAGAGTCTGTTCCGGAAAAACGTAATTGTGTGAAAGTGCAAAAGGCGCATGGTTGCTGATGATGTTCGTTCGTGTTCTTGCATGAAAATACACGCGGACGAAAATTTGCATGTTCGAGGAGCGGAAATAAGGGTTGTTAACCACCGGTTGTCTTAATTATGCAATGGCATGTGCGCAAATGCGCAATTGTTAGTTGAAATATTGCCAAATCCATTTGCTATTTACATGCTTTATTTTGATAGCTGCAAGAGGAAAACCGGACTCGTATCATACATTATAAAACGTCTAATTTAATGGTACCGAGCATAAGTTGGATCATCTTATGAATAGTGTAAATCTTCTTACTTAAAAAGGGTTGCACCAAAATTTAATGGTTTTCTCGAATTTGGGGTGAATATTTTAAAATCCGTTAATATAAAATAGTAGAAAGACTAAAACAAAAAATAAAAACTCTAATTATAGGCAACCCAAACTGTATATTGAATAATTTACTAGATTAAACCCCCAATATAGAACTGACAGAAATCCAGAAAAATTGAATTTATACAAAATTTTAAATTCTTTGGTTCGCTGACCATTGCAAAGCTATTTTTTCACGCCTGATACAATTGAATATGTACAATTGAATATACACAATTGAATATAATAATCAATGTGATGCAATTGCGTCATATAATTGAATATAATAATCAATATAAAAATTTAAAAACAGCTCTATGCTTCGATATTTTAAATTCTTCATGGTCAACAATGCCGCGAATAAGAAGATCTAATATGTCAAAGATAACACGAAGTGCACAAAAGATACGAAATATTGCAAGCAAGTTAATTGATGAAGAAGCAGTAAAACCAAGAGAAGATTGCATCTAAAGAGCGTGCACATCGTAGGGAGACAGCCCATGAAGATAATTGAGTGATACGAAGTTCGCTTGGTGAGCTATTTAAATATATACGCTTTATTATACGTTTTTTAAAAATAAATTTACTCCAATTTACTATGATGTGAATAATACATCAAACTTTTGCACGGTTGCTTTTATACGATACGTTTCGAAATGTCAATAACTATTATTGCTGTCAAATGTCAGATGTTGCGTGTCAAATATCATGATTTGATGATATCGTGATTACGTTCGAGCCGATCCAACAGCGATTAGCGATGAATACGGGCTTTTTTTGCTCGGCGGATGTATTTTGTATTTTCAATTTTGGTAGGCAATAACTCAATCAGCAAAATGCCGGCGGAAATTCCGACGCCCCATAGAAATACAACAAACGCCTGCTGCACGTCAATAATGGCAATGTTTTCGCCCATGCATTTCGGCGTCATCACAAAGCCCAGCGAGTGACGGAGGTGTAGTCCATTCCATTCTCTTGTATTTCGAACCACCTAAATATAACACACGGGGAATTATTATACGCTTGGCATATTTCGCACTAGTCAAAAAATAACCTATCAACCGAACATTTTTGTGAAAGCAATGAAAATCTCGCAATAATATTTCCAGCTTCATGCAGTCGGCGGGAAATTGGTTGGCAGAGCTTTTTGAGTTTTTATTCCTTTGTTTTAAAAGAAACTCACAATCAACCATCCCTGGTGGGGATCGAACCCACGACCTTTGGATTAGAAGTCCAACGCGCTATCCGCTGCGCTACAGGGACCACGAATACTGGGTGTAGATAAAAATATGAACACTGCCAGATCTATTTTAAACATGATTTTTATCATTTTAAACAAGTTGCGCAAGTTGTGATTGTCATGCAAATAATAAGATAACAACTGCTCAGTATTTCTCGTTGACTTGGCTTAAATTATTCAGTTAGTGCGGAAAGTTATTTCAAAATTTCTCATTTCTTTTTTGACTCGTGCATTTCTTGCAAATGGATGAGCAAATGGAATGCAGCGTGGAGAGATTTAATTGCAGTGTGTAAATTGTAAACTTACGCAACTTTGATCATTTCGGTGTATTGCGATCCCTTCATCGAGGTGAAGTAGCCCAAATTGGATGAAACGTAGCTATCCAAGTGCTGCAGATTGCAAACTTCGTCCTCGTCGAAGTGTTTCTGAATGTACAAGTACGCTGGCAAGTTTTCCATAGCCGCCTCGCCGCATTCGTTTCATGACCGCCTCTTTCGACTTGCATTCATTTTCACCGATTTTCATGTGGTTCAGTGCTATCTTAACTGGATCGGTTACATTTTAAAAACGAACGAATTCATTGCTTGTTTAAACTAATTTTATGATATCTCTCCTTGCAAGAAACTCGTATTCTACAGTTTGAACTTTTCAGCTGCAGATAATGAGGTTCAGTTTGATACCTTTTGTGGTAATTAAAAGCCTCGTACAATCTAATTGTACTGCATTTGACATTCCTGGTGGGGTTCGAACCCACGACCTTTGGATTAGAAGTCCAACGCGCTATCCTCTGCGCCACAGGAACTTGTTTATCTCAAACATTGAATAATTTACCATTCGGTATCTCTGATTGTACGAAATGATACAAATTGCCTTTATAAAGCAAGATACAATGGCTTACAGGGGGTTCATGATGAACTGATTTGTTCAACTTTGATACTATACAAGTAAATAATTACGCTAACGGTAAATTTTATAAATTTAATATGAACTCGTGCATCACAATGAATAAACGCGAAAGCATTGTTGTTTTAGCAGCATAATAACGCGCATGTAACTTGTATTCAAGGCTCCAGTCTCTGGGGACTTTAAAGCAACTCTTGAGCATCCGGGTACTTTGTAGCAGAGTGACGATAATTACCGAATACGCCATGTAGATCAGCATAAACGAGGTGAACACGATTAGAAAAAGTATTTTTCCGGAGGTTGTTTCCACCTCGATTACAGTGCCTTTGTAACGTGCAGCGACATGGAACGAACAATAGAGTCACTCTCGCGAATGTTATTACATTTATACATCTTCTTGCTACAGCTTGTTTACCTTGCTGACAGATAGCCTCCACGCCGACGAGAAAGCTATCCGGAAGTTTATTTCGTGCATTGTGTTTGTATTTTCTTTCAAAATACAGTACGATAGCGATGGGGCCGCAGCAACTGCGTACAGTAAGCCACAGTCATCCAGATATTTCTCTGAAATGCCAGGTGAAAAATGTTGGTGACGAATGATGCTGTAGGTCGCTAGAGTATCAACCGTAATCCTGCTACTTGGGTTGCTTGCATTACGTATTCCACGTGCGGTACGCGTGCCTTATAAAATACTAATCACGGTTGATCCATAAGGATTTTGCAGAAAGTAATTATACTTAGAATTTTATAGAATTACGCGAGAAATACAAGTGATAGTACTATAAAAAACCATTGTGAATTAAGTAAGTTTTAGAATCAAAAACCGCTTTAAGACTTATATCTAATGACTCGCTTTCCATTTGATAGATTGAACGGCTGAGGCAATTAAAGTTATTACATCTTAACCGAATGATTTTATAATTGAAAGATGGGTTGCATTGTTATCGACTATTTAAAAAAATGATATTTGTAACCCATCCCTGGTGGGGATCGAACCCACGGCCTTTGGATTAGAAGTCCAACGCGCTATCCTCTGCGCTACAGGGACTACACGTTCCACCGAATTCTGAATTTTGTGCCTCGTATTGTGTTATATGACATTTAAATGAATTACGGAATATTGAAAAACGTATCTCACATATACTTGAAGAAATGTGAAGTAATTATAAATGTAAATCCGACTTTAAATACTTTTTTTATGAGGATTTATTTTCCATGACTGAATTTCACTTAAATGATTGATAATTATTTCAATTTCTATTAAGTGCACAGGCTCTAAACTAAAATGGAATTTTGACAGTCACTGAAACTGAGTGTAATTTGTCGAACGTTAAAGTTGAAATAAGTCTCTAAAACTTTTCTTCTTCTCGACGAAAATAATTCGGCTCATAATCGTGCTGTTCGGGGCATATCGTCTAACCGAATTTGGGTGTTCGCCAATCAGAATGTCGTTTCCATTTATTCGAATATGCAGATTATTGGCGGCGCAATCAAGATCAATTACAGCACGATAATTAAACACGCGATTATGCTGCTGTCGTTGTAATCGCACAAAAGCGCCACTCTTCATCAACTGATTGACATCGCGGCGCTTCCAGCGCCGGCTCGAGTAATGGTATGAATGTTTTAGGCTCGCTGTAATTCAGCAAGTCGATTAGAAATTCGGGGATTTGACGGCTGCCGGTATTTGAAAGTGAAATAAACCACCACCAGCACACCGCTTGAAAGACGTACACGTACCGCATTTTTATTAGGTTTCCGAACGCAAAGGCGCGCGCCTCCTTTTTTATACGCTGAACCTTGAATATGATTTCACGTTAACGTATAATTTGCAAAGGTTCAAGGAAAGTGTATAATTTGCATGCAGGGCGAAAGCGTAGCTTGATGCTTATGGATTATTGAGATAGATTATATACTTGATACGTGCCAACTTTTCTAATGAATTTTCTTTCATTGTATTTCTCGATTTATGTCAACATAAAAATGTTTAGGTTTATTTCTAGAGCAAAATTACATAAAAAGAAAATTAAGTAAGTTTCATTCATTGAGCAACTTTAAATTGTACAAAATATGGAATTTTAAACGAAATTCAACACGGACTAGTTGTATATGAAAAATTTACATTAAATCATGCATGAATTACATGATAAGTCTGTGATTTCTTTTTAATAATGGACTTAACCCATTCAGTGTTGTTATTCAATTCTGGCAAAAGCTTCCATATATTTTTTAATATTTGATCTATTTCAAGAAGGATTAAATCATATGCCCATTAGAATAAGTGTTTTCTTATGCCACTTTCCACTATTTTTATTATACATTTACAATATTATATGTAAGGACTGGCCACCGAGCCACTATTTTTATAATCATTAAGATATTCGTACCATATTTGATTATACCTTCGGGTTCGAACCTACGAACTTTGAATTAAAAGTCTAATGGGATATTCTCTGCGCAATAGGAACTACAAACGGGATGCAATTTATGGCGTCTTTTAATTGAACTCAATACTCGATTTAGAAAGTTGCAACTTTTCAAATACTTTTCCCTTTACGCCATCGTAAATATTTTTCCGATACTGGTCAACAACATAAATATTTGCGGTTCAGTATAAAAGAGGACGACATAAATTAACTATTTATTTAAGTACAGCTATAAACAAAATGATTATTACGTTAATAATAGAACGAATATAGAAATAGTGTAATTTATTATAACATATTATTTATATTACTACAACAATAAGTAGCAGTCGTAGGTGACTGAACGTATTCGACATTTTCATTCATATAATTTGTAGTTTCCTTGTAAATTCTATAACATTTGCATATTTTATTCACTGCGTTATTACACATGGTTGAACTTATTCCCATTATGGTACTGGAGCTACCTGATTGCATTTCATATTTAATTAGCTACTATGAACAAATCCATTAGCAAGCTCGTAATCATCTCAATGCATCTACCAGTCAAAATGTGTGTTATTAAAGCACAGAAGTGTTTTCCCCTCAACCTGATATTTATTTTATAATTAGTATAATAATATATTTTGCGTTATAATCATCTTGAGTGGTGTACTTACTAAAATATGAAAATACGAAGCTTCACGTAAATGAAATTTGCTGTAATTGTTTGTTTTGCGTCGGTCTAAATGAAATCAATGAAACGTATGTATACAAACTCTTGAATTAATAATGATAAAGATATTGATTTTATTTCACAATCGGAAAACTTACAATACTCGACGTTCATTGGTAAATATTTGCAGTACTTAATTATTATTTTTAATTGGTTTATTATAATTTTATGGCAATTAATTTCATTAAATTATCAATTAATTGATGATAGATATTATTATAGTAATTTGTGCAGAATGCAGTTCTAGGGTGGTCATTAAACGTTTTATTTTATTAGTACAAAGAATTTTAATCATTGGAATTTCTTGATTATAAATTCAGTTGGAGAAATTGGGGTTGTTGTCAACGCGATTTAATTATTAGCAATTCCATGATAGATATTATTATAGTAATTAGAATAGAACGTAGTTCTAGGATGCTCATTAAACGATTTGTTTTATTAGTTCAAAGAATTTTAATCATTGGAATTTCTTGATTATAAATTCAGTAAGAGAAATGGGGGTTGTTATCAACGCGATTTAATTATTACCAATTCCATGATAGATATTATTGTAGTAATTGGAATAGAACGCAGTTCTTGGATAATGATTAAACTTTTATTTTATTAATTCAAAGAGAGGTAGAGAAGGTATTTTAATCGTTGGCATTTATTCATTATAATTTGTGTTAGAAAAATTGGGTCTGTTGTCAACGCGATTTGATTATTAACAATTCTATGATAGATAATATTATAGTAATTTGCACAGAACGCAGTTCTAGAATTAATGATCATTAAACGTTTATTTTATTAGTTTAAAGCTAAGTAGAAAAAGAATATTAATCATTGGAATTTGTTGATTATAATTTCTGCTAGAGAAAATGGGGTTGTTGTCAACCCGATTTTATTATTAATTTGATGGCAGATATTATTGCAGTAATTTGTACGGAATGCAGTTCGACAATGGTCATTAAACGTTTTATTTTATTAGTTCAAAGCGGAGTAGAAAAAGAATTTTAACCATTGGAATTTGTTGATTATAATTTCTGCTAAAGCAATTGGGGTTGTTGTCAACGTGACCACAAGCGGTATTATTTGATTATGTCGTCGGCTTTGAGATGCATTTTTCACATCGTCGTCTTTTTATTCCGCAACGCTCGGGCATCTTGGGGACGCTTTGTGCAAATGTTGTGCAACCGCGATTGCGTTTGATGGCGGCCAAGCAGAGAGCGCAACGGCGGCGGCGGCATCTAAAGTTTCGCGAACTTTCGTTGAAAACCGAAAAAGAAATAAGCAGCCACAAACACACGAAAGCAGCGTGCTTCGCATTTTTATCCCTTTGTTAACTTTGCAACTCACATTTCACTTGCAACCGACTGCTTTTAGTAATTGTAAGGACGTACGTACCATTATTAATTGGCAAAGGCATTTTCTCTAGGCAATTTCGTTAATTAGCAGCACTTTTATAAAATTAATTCTGCTGTGAGATTTTTTTATTTTCGCGTCAAACGTGGGATTACGCTTGTTTTAATAAGGATTAAATCTCGGAAAGTAAAATATTAATGAGCATGCCATTATGTTTTATATTTTACTTTGCGCAGAAAGCTCTGCGGTAATTGTTACGTTGGATAATAGAATTTTGAGTTTCTATTTAACATAAAACTTTTATTTCATCATGCACAAAAGAGGTCGAACGAGAAGAATTTGAAATATTACTTTGCTTATTTCAGAATTAATATTGCAAATAGCTAGTTTAAACGTTACTTTTATAGAAAGCATAGCAATGTTATATTTCGTTTTTATTCCTGACATTTTAAAAAAGAAATGATTATTCTCTTGCGTAGAATGCTGAGAGGAAACGATGAAATACTAAAGCTACTTTAAGTATTATTTTATACGGGGGTGTGCGCGGGCGCTTTGGCAAATGGCAGTGTAACTCGTGTCGGGTTCAATAAATCCTTCAAGAAGCTTGCGCAAACGTCATTCGGGTCATAATGCGAGTGCATGCAATGAAATGCAGCCTGACTTTCCGCGCGCGGAATGCAAATGCGATGAATCCTCTCGACTGCCGCAGTATAATAGCCATTTTCCGTGATTTTCGTTGTGTCGACTGCTTGCTTAATTGGGTCTTCCGCATTCTTAAAGGTCGAAAATAAAATTCGCTATTAAACGCGTTGCACTTTAATGAATGACTGTCATGCAGGATATGTGGATAATATACGACGCTCATATAGAATTGATGCTTAATTAAATAATTTTATTACGCTTGGAGTTAATTTTAACATTTTCGGTTTCCAAAAATACGACAAATGAATGAAACGCAGAAAACGTGAGAGAAGTAAGAATAAAATATTACGAGTAAAATCCAGGATTATGTAGATTCTGTAATAGATTTGAATACTTTATAGGTGGTACTCCATCAGATAGTTTAAATGTTTCATTATCATGGCGAATCGCTGCGAAGGCGGCAGATATCGCAGGCGAAGCACGCACCATGGCGCAATGAGCGGAGCAAATAAACTCTGACAGACTTTATCGCTGACGGAAATGGCGAAAATGTCGCCTGAAACGAATGAAACGAACAAGTGGACGAGTTTTCGAATGTAGTACTTCAGTCCCTGCAACGGCAAACTGTGAAATGCGTAAGTTGAACGACTGCCCGTACCGTGTATGCGTTGTTTAGTAATGACGAGTGTTTGATATCGAAATGAAACGTTAAATTCTCGCACTGCAAAGTGCAATTACGTGGCAAATGGGCGCGCG
Source organism: Anaulacaspis nigra (assembly GCA_030264675.1). Lineage (NCBI taxonomy): Eukaryota > Metazoa > Arthropoda > Insecta > Coleoptera > Staphylinidae > Anaulacaspis > Anaulacaspis nigra. The sequence continues at coordinate 14,888 of JARJDV010009691.1, forward strand.
ACCAGTACGAAAACTTTCAATCATTGCGCGCTCAACGCCGGTTTGTGGTTTTATTGAATTGTCCATATTCAGCATGATATAGCGTTGCTTTTGTCCGATTTAATACTTTCATTAGAAGTTTAGAGCCGGTACTCGTCAAGGTTTTATGAGAATTCACAAGAGGCGATTCAAATTTCAGGAAACTGTAATTTAAAAAAAATTATGATATACAGAAAAGTTTTGTTAATGACCTCTGAATGATATTCACGAAGATACTAAAATTATTATGGATGTTCGGAGTCACTTAGACATAGCCCAGTGGTTCCCAAACTTATTTGGGTTACCATCCTCTTTCGTGAAAAAATATTAGATACGGTGTACACCCTTAAGTTAATTTTTATTTTGATGCCCATATCAAGTCATCCACTGCCTTCGGGAATGCTGCATTGGGGTGGCAATGCCACTTTGGGAATAGTTAGTTACCTATAGCCGAAATATCGGTAAAACTATGGTTATAATTCAAGTTTGATGTCTTTTTAATTCTTTTGAAAAATAGTTAAGTACCTTGTTAGTGCTAAATCCGATTGGAGCTGTGACGTTATAGTTAGAAACTGTCTATTTGATGTATCAAAGCAATTACAAACAGCTTTGAGTCCATTGTACTTATTGAAATATATTCAGAGCCTTAAGGTGCGTTCTTCGAATGTCTGAGCTTGAAGCGTACCTCTCGAATGCTTTGTGCTAATGCAGCATTATACGTCTTTGTGTTTGATAACTGCGAATACGCCTATGAAGAAAAAGCAGAAGATCTCTGAAGGTTTTCTCGCGGCATGAAAATTGCGAATACAAATAGAAAAAATATGCCAAACAGGCTGCGTTCGCCTTTGAGTTTCTTTGTTAAGAAGTATTTTAAACCTTTGAGAGGGAATTATATTTATAACAGGTGAAGAAGCATCTCCATTTTACGATAAAAAATATGGAATAATTTATAAGAAATTAATGGGTAAAAATTCTAATTAATTATGAAAGGCTATTCAATCCTTGATTCTTTAATTTATGAGTTTTTGCTTTATTTGAATAACGTAATAAACGTGAATTAATTAGGATTCTAAATATATTAAAACGAAATTATTAAAATTTCATTATTACATACCAATTTCCAACATAGATAGATGAAATATGCCAAGTCGTACGCTCAGTTTCTAAATATCTTTAGGTTAAATTTGGCGTAATTCAGAATTTCCGAATTATTCGACAAATATTCTAATTAATGACGGCATTAGCTTTGTGACTTTCTTCAACTAAGTTGTTGGTGGAATGTCAAAATTCTTAATTCAGTTTCGCATCGCTAATGAATGCGCGGCATGTTTTATGGCATTTGCACAATGTTGGAAACTGAAAGTTAACTTTAAAATGTACTCGAGTATCATTAATAAATGCCAACAATTCGCATGATAAATGGTTATGTGCTCTTTGCTAAATATCGATTGCTCTGTGCCATTGTTCCATATTGTTGCGCAAATTATTTCGTTGTTGTTATTGAAATATTAAATGAAGCAAACCTCCATCGCTCTCAGCGAAATAATTTATATTATAAATTGAATTTCAACTAAATTAGTGGGGCATGATTAAAATATGCTTTAAAATTAAATGGCAAAATTTAATATTAATTTAAAAATAGAACTAATTCATAGCGTATGAAATCCATTCTGCACTGACATTTATTAAATTGAAATACTTTTTAGCGATATTCAGCACACGTATTCGAATTTGAACAAATACCTCACGAAATCTAAAAATAAGGTGAAATCATGTTGCGCTTCAATAAATTGACATTGATACATAACGCGAAGTGTACATAAATGACAGGGCAGGTCCATTGTGAAAGCGCAATTTATTTAAAAGTAGTTCTCATTTCCAGTATTGATGGCTGCGTGCTAAGCAGAAAATGTAGTGAACGTAAAGCCAGCAAGGGAAAAAGGAGGAATTTTTATCGTTATGGCTCTTTCAGAGTTCGTCCGAGAAGAATGCGAGCGCATCGCGCACAAAGCGCGTGTGCGGAGAAAAGTCGAAAAGATGAAAAAGTGAAGGAAGCGCCTCGGCGTGCGCTCGGACGGCCGATATTAAGTTATTATATCAATCTATTGAATGCCGCCCCCAGTCTGCGCGTCGTCGAGGACGTTGCGTTCGAGCGAATCGTAAATCACATCTACGTAACCCGATTATTAGATATTGGATGAGTTAAACTGGTAAAAGATTTAATGTTTAACAGCATTTACCCCGAACGACGGCTGCTGAAAAATTCGATCACTACGAAATTTAATATCCGCCGAACGCGCTCAGTATAGGATGCGCCCGATGCACTTGTTTGCGGCGCGTTTTCTCGCTTGGCGGCGCATTTTCGCGTTGATGCTGGTTGGCAGCGTGTAATTGAAGAGCAGCACAAGAAAGGAACACTTCGGCGCAAACAGGAAAATGATATTTTATTTTAGTATGGGACGGACGAGGGTGGTGCTTCTTCGTGTGCGTTTCACCGCTAATAGAAGCAATTTTCCACCCTGTCTATTCACAGATACACCTTTCCTCGCTTCTTTTGATATCCATGTAGTTTTTCCCTCGAAAAGTCCTTCTAATTTAATTCCGCCACGATGAAAAGCAGAAAATGTTTTCGTCTCTCTGGAGCAATATTAATCCTAATAATTAATTAATGAAATGAAATGAATAAATTCATTAGGAAAATGAACTTGGGAAGCGTTCCATAATTTTGCATGAATTATCCCAAACGCGTTTCGCGCTTGAGCACACGAGCAATTGCATTGGCGCTCGCGCGTAGCTGAAACTATGCTAAGTAGTAGTTAATGCAGGCACTTGAAGGGGTCGTGAAGGGTTGCTTACTTAGGCGTGCCCGTCCTCTTTCGATTCGGATTTTAATTATCATTCATACAGCCCTTCGCGCCGACGAAGAGAGTTCGATTTAGCGCAAATAGGCCGTGTTGAGGCGTGTTGTCTAAATATCTCATCCTCCATTCAATTCCAAGGATGTTTCAGCGCCGCCGCGGCTTATACTCATTGAGTGCGCGCGACTCCACTTTGCATACAGTGCTCGGAATGAATCGTTTTTAATTAGTGCGTTAATGATGTTCATTCATGCTGAGTGCTTCCATAGAAATTCTCAAATAGATGCATGCACCTCGTTCCGTGTCGTTTCGTTCGCGTTCGCGCACTGAATGCTCAATGATTACGGGATGAAACGTGTAAATGGCACTGAATTAATTCGCATAATGCACGTTTTATCATTTACAAGGTGTGCACACGCCTTGCGCCGTCTCCGCCGAATGCAGCGCGCATTCAAATGTCACGTTAAGCGATATTAATGTTTACTCGCGAAGCCCGAGCGTATCAAATAAATTTTTCTAAGTGTATCCGTTCATCTCTATTTGTTAAAATATTTCTGCTAATGGTATGTGCGCTTCGTTGTTGACAGTTAATTTATTATTTGTTGTCGGAAACATAATTTAAAAATTAAATATACTTAATGGATTTTGTAAATCATGCTGCAAATAAGCTTGACAGGATTACATCAACCCTTAGTTAAAAATATTTGAAAACCGGTGGGATTTGTCAACACGTTATAGGGAAATGTGAAAGTGTACTTAAGGATAGTTCAATGTTAGGATAATAGTGCGCATTGTGCGCAAAGATAACAATAATGTATTATCGCGAACGCATCGAAGGGCATACATGAAAGTGCAGGATAGCATTGGGGTGCGGAATATGGCTATTAGAAATTGCAGTGGCGCGTTGATGGGCACGTATTGTTGTCGATGGCAATTGCAAAATGCAGTATTGGCAATCGATGTATTCTACGTATACAGTACTGTTGCTGGTGGTGTACTGTGAAATGCGAAACCAAATTGCAAACGCCGGAATTTCGGCTATTTGCGCGAGCGAGCGATCCGCACGTCGAAATCAATAACAGGCGAGAGCGCGCGAATTGTTATATATCCATCGGGATAGTTAGTTAACTAAAACCGAGCCATGCGGATCGGCTATTCTCCCACGCAGTGCGCATAAAACGTGCAGGTAAATAACAGCAGTTGCAAATTGTTGCTGTTAACTGTTAATAGTCGGACGTAATTTACTTATCACGTCGATGTGTGCGCTGCGGATATATTTGATCGTTTGCTATATCAGCATGCAACAACAAAGCGAAGTTGAGCAACAACGGCACTAGTTACTGGCGGACGAAATCTACGAGGCGCATAATGTCGATTTCATTAAAATATGCCACAGCTAAATAACGATGCAGGTTGTTGGGGTGGCCAGTTTACTGCCAAACGGGTACACACATTCGAACATTGTTTATTATTATTTCGGTCATTCCTGTTTGTACACACGCGGCTCGCGTTTAACGCCCGGCTAATTCACGTCGCTCGTGTGTGTGCTCTTATTGCTTTAAATTGCGCTGGGAAATCATTAAATATTTGACGTTTAATTTAAATATTAAAATAGCGTGTTTTCATTACGTTTCACCGTGTTTAATTTATTATGTAGCAGATTACCATCAGGTTTCATTTAAAATATGGCTATATTAGTTATTTACTAAATGGTTTTTTTTTCACTCTAAATCCATGCAGAATAATTCAGGCCGCTTATGGAACTGCTATGAAATATTTGAATATTCGTTGAATACGTTTATTGTGTCAAAAAGTTTTGAAATGCAGACTAGTTTTATGTAAATTTAAAATATTCTGAATAGTAAAAATACGTTTGCGATGGCCGGGAATCGAACCCGGATCAACTGCTTGGAAGGCAACTATGCTGACCATTACACCACCAACGCACGTTGAACTACGAAGCCCGTTTTTCGGATATTACTTAATATCTCAATAGGTACCCAACCGATTTTAATGATTTAAAATACGTAGATGACATAAAATAAACATCCATTAGTTTAAGGCACAAACACGGCAGTCAAGATTTATAAAGCGATGTGCAGACCTTTGCTAGACTACGTAATACCAATAAGTGAGGCTCCACTCAGCTGCAAACGGCACGTAGCAATTAGCGAAAGAAAGGCGCTCAGAATCATAACCAAGATACACCACCCTGCTAATCCGTTACACAATATCTCCAACAAATCCCCCTATCAAAAATGTCTCATCGTACATATTACCGAACGTCATGTTACCATTATTAAAAAATATTTACAGAAGAAACCAACTTTTATAAAGATCATTGAAGATCTTTCTATCTCCACACCCCACTCCATCATAAACCGACAGAAGCGCAAACCAGTTATGAACCATATTAAGGAAATCTATCAAGAAACGTAAAGAATATATTAGAAATTTAAGTTTAGTGATATACTCTGGCTGAAAGACCATTGGTTGATGGCCGGTCCTTACATA
>JARJDV010009692.1:0-14227 GCA_030264675.1 Anaulacaspis nigra
CAGCATGTGCTTTTATGTTTTTTAAATAGAAACATTCAATGTACAACATTTGGTTAGTTGATTTCATTGTAAGTGGTTCTCACGTGCTTTTTCAAGTTTGTTCATATTCTTTACCAGCTCCTGCCTGTGGAAACAAGATCCTATGTAGCTCCTCAAACACAAGCAAGTGGTGGGAGTTCAGGCACAAGTCTGCAACATATGGAACGCTACATGATTCACGAATAACGTCAATGTCAATAAATATAATACTATATATTGCGTCATAAAATAAAAGCTGTGTATTAACGCACATCGAAGAACAATATTCAATGTAAGTGAACACAATATACTTATTTACTGAATTACATATATATGTTCTGCTGGCAACATTAATTTGCCTTGTAGTAATGACCAATCCAAAGAGAACGTAATGGCTCCAAGAAAAGGCAAAAGCAAAGCTGAAGACTCTGGTGAAGAATCGGATGAATATCGGAAACGAAGAGATAGAAACAATTTGGTAATGAATTTCAATAGTAATACATCAATTTGATATACTAATGTCATGTCCATCTCATAACTAGGCAGTAAAAAAGAGCAGAGTGAAATCGAAAATTAAAACAGAAGAAACCATGAAGAGAGTCAATCAATTAAAAAGTGAAAACACAGTACTTGAGGAGAAGGTTAAAACGCTTACAAAAGAATTAAATTTTCTTAAAGATCTATTTCTTGCACATGCTAGTAACAATGTTGGTGACAAGTTCCAAAATGTTGATTTACAAAAGTTGCTAAATGGAAACCCAGATGATGAGTGTTAAGGCAGAGGTATATTTTAATAAATGTAATGTTTTATAGGTTTTAAGTGTTGTAGTTTATTGTTAAGTCTGTATTCAATTATATTTTATTAATTTATTCATAATCACTAAAATTCTATCTGCTCATTTAGGTGCTTAACAGAAAATCCACATTTAAATTGAGCTCACAAACAGTGATTTCTTGTTACTTAAAAAGACTATATCATAAATCTATTACCATACAGTTTTGATATCATTCTAATCTAAAGTAAAATTAACAAGCCAGCTAGATTAACGTTAAAAACATAGAATAGTTGATGATCACAAGTTAAATAATATTTGTTACACAAGATTAGTTTCAAATTATTCACATTATTAATCCTGTTAACAAAGGTAATATTGGAGAAGCTTGGAATTTATTTACATGGCTGCCCTCATTTATTGCGCTGGAGGTGGGCCAGTAAGCAGACGTTTGAAGAGAAGAATATGAGGCTCTGGGGAGTGTGTCATGTAATGAACCCATCCACGACTTTGCTGCACGCCAATGCTTCGCCATTCCTGTTCAGACATCAAATGCGTTTTTGGAACCATTTTAACCATTTCTCTTGGCAAAACGACGTGACTACAAGCACAAACGATAGCGTCAGATATGTATTTATTAAGTGTACCAGCAATTTGACTTACCGATATTCGTAACTCTCGTCGTAATATTTATCAGAGTAGTAGATGTTTTTGTTCATGTCGGCAGCTGCTTCTTCTTGCATACAGATAACGAAAAACCACTAGTTTGCACTCTTTCACCGTCAGCTCCAATGAGACTCACCAGACGCACTTAGCAAATGCCGTTCGACAATGGTTCTCCCTTTTATTTCCGTTAAAATTTCAATTTGATGCGCATGCGCAATGTATCCAGACGATAATACACGAACGCCACGGCGCTACCTAAATCAGATAATTATCCATTATAGTAATTTCAAATTATCTAAATTCACTTAAACTAAACTATATGAAGTTTAATTTAAATAAGTATAATTAGGTATTATGTTAAAAATGAATGCCTAATAATTCATCCGATTCCATCGGCTTGTATCGTAACAAATAACCACGTTGCCAAGTTCACAATTTAAATTATTGTTATGCGGAACTCGAACATTTTGTATTTTGATCATTTAGAATTATCGATAAGAATGAATGATTCTTTATTACAGTATGAGACATGCACGAGATTTTAAGATGTTTAAAGTAGATTATTTGACAATTCGTGATAAACTCGAAAATTACCGAACGATTATTCCGACAACGAGTTGTTTATTGTTTCGCTACCGTCAGTGCTTCATTAATGTTGAAAACATATGACGTCTTTTTGTTGACATTACGTGTAAATAGTTTATTTTTCTTCTTTAATTAAGTATTTAGAGTCTTATCAAATGAAAAGCTGAAGCAGTTCTTGTTGTATCTTTAGCTATCATGTTCACCTATAGAAATAGACACAAGGATGTTCATTATACCAAACTTTCGTCACATTCTAAAAGAAGTGATGATGACGATAGCGACGAAACCGAATTATACGTGCGTAAGCAATTTAAGGAAATACCAACGGAGGACAAAACTATTCAAGAAGGCGATACATTACAGGCGTTATCCCTGCGCTACCACTGTCCTGTAAGTGTAATGACGTATTTAAAATTGATGTACTAAACTAAAATCAAGATTGCAGAACTGAAACGCTTGAACAATATACACAAGGAAAACGAAATATATGCGAGAAATACAATTAAAGTGCCTGCGCGTCCCTTTAGCAATATTTTGGCTGGAATTCATTCAAGTGGTAAAAGTTCACCAGAGGTAAAAGCAGCTACCCAAAAAAATGAGATTGATGAAAATCTTTTAACTGACAAGCTTTACAGTTTTAAGCAAAATACTTCCAACGAACATTATTTTAATGCTGTCATTTTTAACAGTAATATTAAAACTTGTGATACTGAAAATATTGAGAATATTGATGCTAGTGAGACAAATATTGAGGAAGTACAGCTGTTACCAAATTCTGTCAACTTAGTTTCTGAACCAGTTGTGAGTAGGTTTGCCTGCAGTGGTGCTGATGCTGATATTTCATGGATTACCCTTATAGTGTGTATTGTTATTGTTATATTTGCCATACCACTTATTTACATCTTCTATATAGCTGAACATCCAGAAGAGTACCATCATAAACCCCATAATAATTTAACATGAGTATTTATTGGTAATAAGAAAAAGATTTGTATTGATAACATATTTTATATAAGAGTGCATTATAAAACTATAAGGAAAGTTATAAATGATTATTTAAAAGAAGATGAGTTTGTTAATTCTTTCAACTTCATGTGATAATTTAATTTGAGTTGATTGGCTTGAAACTACATTATAAATATTTTAATTAGGTTTATATATTTATTATGAGTTGCTGAATTGTTGTGAATCCTGTTTAAAGCAAAGATTTTCTTCTATTCTAATAAGTTCTTTGAGTTTCTAATATATTAGTTTTCGCCAAAAGCAAAAACGCTAATTACCTCGCGTTTGTATCATTTCCTTGTGTTTAATATCAGTGCATGTATAATATATAGCAATCTAAGGTGCATATTTTGATTTTTTTGTGTGATAACCAGTATTAAGGTTCAATGATAAAGAATGATTTGTGGTTGAAATAGCACTAATAATAATACTACGTACTTTCAAATTTTTGTGTCAGTTTTGGGAGTTGGTCGCTGGTTCAGTGAACACATGCACGTTCTGCTTATTCCGTTTACAAGTCCTCAAAAATGATACTAAATTATTTCTTAAAATCGTATCAGGTATATCCATACTTGTTTTATCAAACTTGGGTAAAATAAAGGATGTTTTTAAAAACCATAAAACAGGCACTTCTATAGTATTCTATAATATGTACTGTGGTGCCAGCTATCATTAAAAATTAATAAATGAAAGTTTAGATAGTAGATACAACATATTGACTATCAATATAGAAATACCTAATTGTGTTCCTACTTGTAAACAGCACCACCCGTGAAATGTGTTCTGATACATATTTCCTTATAAAGTATTGAGGTAAGTGCTGTGAAACACAAATTGAAGCGACCCAATGACTTAATAAGATAAACAGATGTTTGTAAACAGGTTACCATATGATTTTAAACGGTTTATCTATGTATTTAAAAAACAACTAATGTTATTTGTGTAAAGCATTTTTAAGCACTTACAATGGCAAACAGTAGAAAGAAATTTAATTTTAAAAATATTCCGCCCAGAGTGAATGTTGTAAACAAAGTGGTATCATATTATGAAGTGTCTCAGTATGGTTACTTAGGCTTTAGATACTACTTCAATGAAACAGGTTTGTGATTTATTTTCTACATAAAATTCATTAGAGTTGTACGATATGAAACATTATAGATACCGACCAAGTTCAAAATATACTGAAGAATGTGAAAATATTTGAGAAATATATCTATCAAAATGTAAACCAAAACAATTTTGAATCTATTTATGCTACCCAAAGTTTAACACTTGATATTAAAGATTTGTATAAAGATAGTTTATTTCTTGAGGAATGGCCTGATTTTAAAGATGATTTAATTAACAATCCAAAGAGGACATTAAATTGCCTGTCATTGGCCACTCATCAAGTTATACATAAATCATTAGCTGAAGAATTAGAAAGACAAGTCAGCTGTAAAATAATTTACTGCAGGCTAAGTAACTATGAACCAGTTTTGCCAATTAAATGTTTACGAGTAAACGTTTACGGAAAATTTATAAGTATTAAGGGAACTGTGATAAAAATTAGCACTTCACGCCTCAAATGTATTTGTATGGAGTTCAAATGTAGTTACTGTAATGGTACTCAAGTAATTGAACAAGTTGATGGAATGTACAATGGACCACAAAAATGTTTATCACATGGCTGCAATGCCAAGACCAACTTTCAGCCACTTGTTGATTCAGCCAATACAATAACTATAACTACTCAAATCATAAAATTACTTGAATCAATCAGTGAAAGTTCTGATAGTACTAGCCATATGCCCAGAGATGTAGAATGTGAAGTACAGAATGATTTAGTTGGGCTATGCTCTCCTGGAGATAACGTGATATTAACTGGAATACTAAGTGTAAGGATTAAATGATTACTAATGGATCAATTATAGATTTGATTGATTTTTAGGCAAAGACTGCTACCAAAGTTAACAAGGCTGAACAATCTATTTATCAACTTTTCCTTCATGTAAATAATGTGCAAAATAATAAGACCCGTTCTGAAGCTTTAATATCCCTCACTGTTAAAGACTATCATATGATACAGGTAATTAATATCATGTTTGCATTGATTCACATGTTACAATTTTGACTTTGTAGAAAGTACATGCGCAGCAGAATTTATTCCGTTATTTAGTTCAATCTTTATGTCCAAATATTTATGGACATGAAATAATAAAAGCTGGGCTTCTCTTGGCACTTTTTGGCGGGACGAGATCAGAAAATCGCCGTTCAGATTCTCACGTTCTTATGGTTGGTGATCCAGGCTTGGGGAAAAGTCAAATGCTACAAGCTTGTTGCAATGTTGCCCCAAGGGGTATTTACGTGTGTGGTAATAGTACAACAAATGCTGGATTAACAGTTACTATGGCGAAAGAATCATCTGGTGAATATAGATTGGAAGCAGGCGCATTAGTGCTCTCTGATCAGGGTTGTTGCGGTATTGATGAATTCGATAAAATAACGCGACAACATGCGGTGGGTTAATTTTTAACTTTTTGTAGAAATCGTCATAATCATTTTTAAAACTTAAAATTGTTTTCAGTGTCTACTTGAAGTTATGGAGCAACAAACAATTAGTATTGCTAAAGCTGGAGTTACATGCAGTATACCAACTCGTGCAACTGTTCTAGCAGCAGCTAATCCAGTCTGCGGTCATTACAATCGTGCGAAAACAGTCAGCGAGAATCTGAAATTGTCTTCTCCACTTTTGTCCCGGTTTGATCTAGTTTTCATAATAATGGACAATGCCAACGAAGAAACGGATGCTTTTTTAAGCGAACATGTTCTGGATGTGCGTTCCGGAACAGGTAGACAGCTAAGTAAGATTGGATCTAACAGTAATTTTTCGGCGAAAAAATTAAAGTAAGTAATCTTCCCTAATTGTAAGCCTGTGTTTCAAATGATAAATTCCAGGGATCGGTTGTTATTATACCGAGGGGAACAAATACAATGTTTGGCCGCGGACGATTTTAAAAAATATATTGCATATGCAAAAAAGTATGTCCATCCCAAATTATCCCATGAGGCTGTGAGTATTATTGATAAACATTACTTGGAAATGCGTAATCAGTATCATGAAAGCGATTCGACGCCTGTAACTGCGCGACAATTTGAATCACTTCAACGATTAACTGAAGTAAGATAATAACTCATTTCATAATCAATGTACTCATTGATCAGTTCTAGGCACGTGCAAAGTTAGAACTAAGAGAGATTGCAACGGCCGAAGATGCAATTGACGTCGTAGAAATAATGAAACATTGCATTATTGGTGTTGTAACGAACGATGTAGGTGAATTAAATTTCACTCGTTCTCAAAATGGCTCTGGAATTTCTAATCAAAAACAGGTAGAGTGATATTATAATAGTTTTATCAAATAATACAATGTTAATTTTATATTCCAGGTAAAGCGTTATTTAAAGTTACTCAAACAAAAGTCTGACATGTATCAGAAAAATACATTTACTTCCAAAGAATTAAAAGCATTTGCAGAAGTTTTGGGAATTACAAGTGAGCAGTATTATAGTATTTTTGAAGCAATTAACTTGCAAGGATTTCTCTTAAAGAAAGGTAACAACAATTTTCAGTTTGTTATATCTGATTAAAATAAAAGTCTTTAGTAAGGTATGAAATTTTTTGTATTAATAACATAGTCTTACGGTATTTATTCGTAATTGTTGTTTGAATATTAAATCTCTTCCGCGTTGATTATCTAGGCATTTGTTATTGCGTTGCGCATGCTACCACTCCCACCATGTGAGCTTTGTCTGTGCGCTTTCTAGTCACGTGTTATTAATAGATACACGTGTTCTTTCACATGTTTATAAAAAAATTATAAAGATCATATTACGAGTGCTCATACGTAAACATCAACCTGCTAGCATACATATTTTGATAAATCATAAAGTCCAGAATAAAATGTAGAACAAAGGAAGATGCCCAGTGATTTGGCTTCCTTTGCGCTCTTATGGTTACGCCTGCGTGTTGTTTCTTTCTTAAAGAGCTAAACAACACCAACATTAGTACAGTATAACAACACAGTGAACTTTTCAAATGCGTGTGCAGAAATCTAACCTGCAACCAGACGTACATTGATGTTGTGTTGCTTGTCGTTACACACAATAAACCATCGGAACTCATGGCCATGGTGCCTAATTATTTACAGTGTATGTTTTGGCTGCGTATTTAATTTTACGAGAAGTTTAGTTGGTTTTTCATATTTGTAATTGTTTCGCGGCTGTGTTAACTATTGTTAAGCTCAAAGATAACCATTGTGCACCAGTGGAAACGGGCGTACGACAGACGATGAGCGATGATGATCGAGATATCGATGTGGATAGTGATGTAAGTTTCTTATTCCCCTTAAATTAAAAGCATAAATTTGTTCCTTGGGCTATTTGTTTCCAACGTGTCTACGCTTTTTTAGGAAGGCGACGACTCGGATTCAAGGCAATTCAGACAAGGAGCAGGAAACCCATATTATTCACAGGTGTATTATGATGTTGTTCTTCCTGGAATAAGTGCTAAACATAACAATTTATTTTGCAGGCGGAAAAACGGGCACACCACAATGCATTGGAACGTAAACGACGTGACCACATAAAAGATAGTTTCAGTAGTTTAAGAGACTCTGTACCTGCTTTGAATGGGGAAAAGGTAAATGTAAAATGTTGTCTGACTGTTTACCTAGGATACACTACAATAGATAATTTATAGGCAAGCCGCGCTCAAATCCTGAAAAAAGCTGCTGAATACATTCAACATATGAAAACACGTAACTCTGACCACCAGCAAGACATTGAAGATCTCAGGCGACAAAACAACTTGCTGGAAACACAAATTCGTAAACTAGAGAAAGCCAAAGCATCAGGCAATTTTGGAATTGATGGTGTTGACATTAAAGCAGAGTGCAATGAATCTGAGTCAGACACATCTGATATGGATGAAGGTGTAATACAAAAACAAGCAAAGAAGATGAAGATAGGTTATCATTGAATTTAACAATGTCTAAACTAATTGTTACATATGCATTTTTCATCTGTTTGTTTCATATAGATAGCGTTTAAATGCTGTCTTCAGCAAATTAGTTAATATATGAGATGATAAAGTTCAAAATTACATGAGGATAATTGCATTGATTTGCTCTGTGAGTTATATTTAATGATATATTTTATTTTTTATTTAAGTACTAATATTTTATGATATCTATTCTTCAATACTATTGTAGATCTATTGGCAATCAGGAACAAAAATTGTTTTCTTCCAGTAATTATTTGTTATTCTTTCACATGAATCATGTTTAAGTAATAAATTATTCCTTCTATTTTTTTGGTAACCAGGTTTATTAACAATCAGAACATTGCGCCTGTATACATTTGAATAAAATTACAGAATTTTAAGATTTATAAAACGTTTCCAGCTCTTTCAACGTTTTGTTTTTGGTATTTGGTAATACGAAATACATGACAGTGACACCAGTGAAGGTGCAACCAGAGAATATCAGAAAGATAAATTCCGGTTTCATGAGAACAAACAGATGCGGCATAAGTTTAACAATTATAAATAATGAAGTAAATGATAAGAATGCGCTTAGGGCACCGCCGATATCCCGTACTGGCGCGGGGTACATTTCGCCACAAATCACGGTTGGCAAAGGTCCCAAACCGAGAGCGAAGAATATAACATTTATTATCACCGATATTAAACAAATCATTGGATAGAATTTGTTATCTGGATAAGCACCACTCAAATATAGAAATAAACTGATATTTCCCAATGAACAAGCCAACGCAAAACCGCTACCAATGAACACCGCACGAATCGAAAATCTTTTAATTAGTAGCGCACTTGACATTGTTGCAAACACGCGCAATATATTCAAAAACAAATTCGAATAGTATTGTGCTGTTGGATCCGTTGTGATAATTCGAATAATATGAGATGTATAAAATATTAGTGCTGTATCTCCAGAGAATTCACTAGTTAGAAAAAGTAATGCTGTCAGTAGAAATGGCATTACGAACGCTTTACTGAAACAAAATTGAAGTTTATTCTTCATTGAGCTGTTAACTTTCATATCAGTTGTTTCAAGCGATGCGATAAATTCCGCTTTAGCGTCGGCATCATTGCCACGGAACCACATGAATGCCTTTTGGGCTGCATCGATGTGGTTTTTATTGATATACCAAATGAATGAATCCTTAACGTAGCAAGCCACGCAGAAATTATAGATTGGGAATACGCATAATATTAACGCTGCTGTACGCCAATGCACATAGATGCCTAGAAATTGTATCAGAAGCACACCAATAGCACAACCTAAGGCAACCCCAGATAAACACACAGCCCTTATGCGCGGGTGGGTTACTTCACCCATGAATGTGACAACAGTAGGATATGCTTGTCCGACAAAGATTCCACAAATGAATCGACTTGCAAACAAGAGTTCGTATGAGTTTGCAAAGTAAGTCAGCAACCAACCAGTTAAGGTTGTCGTAAATACAACGAAAATTGTCCGTCGCCGACCCAAAATATCAAGAATCCCTCCAGCTGATAAAACCATCGGCAGCATCACCAATGTGGGTATTGATGCTTAAAAGTTAAGTGAAAATAAGTAAAATTACTTAATTTGTTACAAATTTACCTATCCAAGAGGCTTGATCTGTATCCAATTCAATTTCTTTACTTTTTTCCAACTGTGGAAATAATATTGATGAAAAACCCAAAACTGCCCCTCCGCATAGCGCTTGCAATAAGCATGTGAAAGATATTAAACACTACAAAAAAGTATATTGCATCATATTTGTTTTTAAAATCTTAATATTCACCTGTCTAAAAGTATATATGTTGCTACTGGATTTTTCTTCCAGTATCTTTTTTTCTGGGAGAAAGCTTTCCATAATTTTGAATGTAACTTGTAGACGCAAAATAACCGACTCCAAGTTCAGGTGGAATATAAACAACTTGTAAACGCATTGAGGATTTATTTAAGACATGTTGAAGAAGCATTCTGTATTTATCTTTATTGCCTTCAGAATGCGAACATAAACTTTTATGTGGTGTGAAAAATAAATTTTATGTAGTATTAAAGAGCGACTTATCGCTGCTTAAGGTATACTTGCCATTGAAACTTTTTAAATACAGTGTATAATATAATTAATATACATTTCTACAGTGTCGCGTGTTATTGCATAAGTTTTATAATGAAAAATGAAAGTACGTGATATGTACAAAATACTATTCTATTAATAAATATTATTCTTTTATAAGAAAGCTTCAAACTCATTTAAACGTAAATAGACTCTTAGATTGCGCAAAGAAAGTTCTAATTTGTACACCACTCATATCTTTTGTTTCTGGTAAAAAAAGATACAAGCCAACAACTCCTAAAATATTCCAACCAGCGAAGACAGAAAATGTTTTAATTGTACCAAAGTTATCCAACATTATGGGGATAACTAATGAATATCCAAATGCAATCAGAGATTGTAACATGGCACAAGTTGCTGCACCAAACGTTTTAGTTATCCCTATAAAGACCTCGCCAGTCATTATATTACAAATGTTGATATAGACTAAATAATAAGTTATATGAAATATTAAGATAGTTATAAGTGCAAACCATTGCCATCCGCCCCAAGACGTTTCCCAAAATAGTGAACATATCAATAGAAATAACGCCAAAGCTCCAAGGATTGCACCGCTATTTGTACACGAACGCCTACTTAAATAATTCAAAAGAATATTAGTCAGGGCGCAACTGGATAAGCGTAATATATCAATAACAATTGTAGTTACATACGCATTCATTGCAGTTATGCGTTGCATAATTTGTATGGAATATAATGAAATACCGGTGCCTCCAGTTAAAACCGCAAATGAATAAAACCAAAGCATAATCGCGAATGGCCTAAGAAATTCTCGACGTTTACATTCAGCCCAAAACGTATCAGAATGTTCAGCTAAATCTATCAGATCTTCAAATTCTTGTAAGTCGATTTGACTTGCATTATTTCTATACCAATAATATGCTTGCTTAGCACTTTCAATACGTTTCTGATCCAAGTACCTTTCGTAAGGGTCGCGCAAATATAAAAATATTAGCAAATAAACCAACGACAAACCTGCAAGAATATAAGCAGACAAACGCCAAAAATAATACGTTCCCAGCACGTCCACAAATAGCATTCCGCTCGTTGATCCAAAATTGGAAATGTTCAATAGCGTGGCCCGATTATTTTTAGTCTCGATAGCTGTTATGAAACTAAATTGCAAAGGATATCCCAATCCCAAAGCAACACCCTGAATTATCCTTCCAATGTAAATATCCCACTTGGTCATCCCAAAACCTATCAAAGACCATGCTGCGCAATTTGTAAAAGCTGCCAGGACATAAGTCCATTTATGACCAAAATATAAAATTGAAAAGATAGCTGCAGCTGCCCCAAAAAGCATACCGAGGGAAGGGCCCGAAGCTGCAATAACACTAGTCAAAAACTTGTTTTTCACTTTAAACTCGTTGTTAACCAACTAAAGAGCCTTGGAATTCTGTTAAACCCAAAGGCGAATTCTCTAAATCTGGAATTAATGTTCCAGAAAACGCAGTTCCTGCCCCCGATATTAAACAATCGATTGAAATGCCAATTACTACTAACCACTAAAAAGGTTTATTATTGCTTATTATTGCAAAACTTATGGTTTCTTACTCGTCTCAAAATGTAAATGTCACCGTATGTTTGAAACATCCTTCCTACGCTATAGATTGTAAACTGTTGAGTGTTAATACGTTAAACTAATAGAATTGTTTTATGTTATCGCTGTATGAATTATTATAATAATGGTGTTATTTAAGCCATTCGATAATAACATGTAATAACAGTTTAGTTATTTAGCATTAGTTTATTATCACGAAACATACCAACGCGAATTATTTAAGCAACATTCAACTGTTTGACAACTTCTTTAGCTAGTTTGGATTTGTCATTTAGAGATTTTGAAAAAGTTGGTTTTCGCTCGTACGAAGTGATACACGAACATTCGTCAGGAATGGAACTCATTGAAGCACACCTTGTACAAGGAACAAGTTTACCCGGATCATATCTTGTACAATTTGGAATGACTCTTTGCGTTACTGTTTGTCTAGTTTGATTTTCCAGTATATCATTCAATTCGGAAGCGTTAATAATGATGAATTTATCTTTCTGCACCGGCTCTGTTTTTTTCTCCTTGACTAACTTTGACTGTTCATTTAGGAACTCGAAAGGTGATTGATCAATGCGTCGATTAATCGCTGGTACTCGCGGTCTTGGTAAAGCCAGTCCGCATTTGGTTGAATTAAACATTGTTGCAACATCATGTGATTTACCCATGTCAGTGTGAGCAATTAGCTGCTTAACGTATTTAGTGTATTTCATGGTTCTCTGATAGTACTTGAGGTAACGATCCAGTAATCTATTCTTATTTTGTACAAAATTGCACAGACATTCATAGTTCCATGTAATGGCTGAATCGCTGCCTACTGGAACTATTTCAGTTGGTTCAACTATCGACACATGAGATCCGGATTCAGCTGTGACTTCTTTTTGTGTAATAGACTCTGTACTCAATTCATTCGGTTGGTCACTCCCATCTGGTTCAGTCATTTCCTCTAGTACTTCTTCAAGATATTGATCTTCAATTTCAATTTCCGAATCATAAACCTCCACCTGTTCCCGTTTCTTTTCCAATTCGCGCTCTCTTTTGCGATTTTGCAAGTAAGCGCGATTTAGATCACTTTCGCGTTCGGTGTCATAGCGCATCATTATTTTTTCAAAGAAACTGGCTGTATGTTCTACCGACTCAACCTCTTCCTGTTCCTTGCTTGATACCTTGTCGTCACTGAAATGAGGTGAATTCGGATTGAAACATTGCTCCGAGTTACATATTGCCGATCCGCAAGCACATAATGACTTTTTGTCAATCGGTTCATCTTCATCTTCTACATATTCCTCAGGCACTCTAAGAGGCATCTTAAAGCTGTAATGTAACACTTAGTCACAATCAAATATCGATTTTGACTATTAATTTTGCAAGACTTAAAAACGAAAAATTGATTTAACAAACTTGACGTCTGATGTCAACGAAATTAGATTTTATTTGTTATTGCAACTTCACGAAAGTCTCCGGAAAACTGTACCAGCATAAATACCATATTGAATAACGTGGCAGTAATTTTAAAATAAAATGCATTGTTAACAACAAAGCATTGCCTTATTTTAAATTTGTAGTTGGTCGTTTGAACTTGTAAGAGAAACAAATCTAATTCCCGCGATGGGATTTTCCGCCCATTTTTGTATAAAGTTGATATAAATCTACGATTCTAATGCAGCGATTACAAGAGGTCTTCATTAATAACTACTTCATTAATCTTTTACCTGATTCTCTAGACTTTGACATAATTGACAAATTAAGTACATCAGGGTAAAATATCCAAATGTAATCTTTGGACACAACCAATATGCAACATAGATGAACCAATAGTCATTCTCTTGAGGGAATGCAAAATAATATGTATGCAAATCAATCAACCAGAATAGTAAATCACACGCAGATTTAAATATTGCGTGGACGATGAATACAAAGAGTGGAGTCCCAAAATAATCTTCTATCTCTGCCAAAAGAATCGATAATTTGCCATGATAAATTTTCACTCTCATCCATTCACTTTTAGTAGTGAGATTTCCCATCAAAAGTTTTTCTAACGCCCGTAGATTGTTTTTGAGTAGAGTTACAATGCAAATAAAATTGAAAACAAATGGAATTGCAAATGCAAATGGTAAGTAATATGCATATCCTAAAAAGATGTCCAATCTGTACAAGATGAATGCATCCAAGTAGCCTCCATTTTGATAAGAATATTGCCAACTATAGAAAGTTGTTATCAAACAGATGACAAATATTTTAAGTAGTATAATTCTACTAGTCCATTTAGTGTGAATGTGATTTGCATTTAATTCATGGGAAACTATTAAAAGTTTGCTAATTATTTTACAGTATTTTGATACTTTACTCAAACCATTTATGAGAATAGCAAATAAAGCCAGCTGTCCCATCCAGAATAAATTTAGTAAATTGAAATTATCTATATCACTAAATGGTATAAAATATTTATAATTATCAC
>JARJDV010009694.1:0-16134 GCA_030264675.1 Anaulacaspis nigra
ACATGTTCAGTTGGTGTAAGAGGAATTGCCAGCATTTCATTATTTTGAACTCTAGCGCTGCGCTATAAGGGAACCATGAACTAAACACACTTCCCATAAGCGTGATATAGCCCTGGTACTGACTCTGGCCCCTTTATGGTCTTGCCCACACATAAACATTTATCAATTGAAGCCGTAGATGTCGCTTAATTTAAAACTACGAATGTATTTCCTACTCGCAAATTTTATCCAATAAAGATGACAAGCTTGTAAGTGAGCAAAAGTTCACTTAGTATTTTTTAAAATGAAATAAAAATAGATAAATTTTAGTCACTATTGTACACAAAAATCGTCTTTTAGGTGTACAAGTAACGGTGTAGCTTGCTGAATCAACTTATAAAAAGTGTCAACACTGACTCCGTCCTTACTATTATCCACTTCTTGACCATATTTCCATAGTTTTTCAAATACATCTTGGGGTAATTTATAACCCAGGCGTTCAAAAAGAATGTGCATATATTCTGCGTCTCGGAACTGTTTTGGATAAATAAGAGCACATAAGCAAAAGACATGAACTAGAACAATCAATCAATAAATTAACTCACGGTTAATAAGTCAATATGACTAAGACCATAGTTAGTCAAGATTGATGGCTCAATCAGAACGGAAACGTCCGTTTCCCCTCCTAAATCATTTTCGTCCTTTCTAATTTCAGTTTTTGTTCTTACGGGCCTAGAAGATTCTTCCGGAAAACTTCCTATGCCAGCACAAGGTTTACGAGTATTATCATTTTTCGAGATGCAAGCAAGATTCGGACCATAGTTTGTTCTGTATGTTGTATTAAATTCATTAGGTCTTTCACCTAAAATAGTAAATATAGAAAAACACAGTATTTCAAATTATTGCTCGCATTTCATACACACCATTATTCTTGAGAATAAATGAAAAATCTGGCAACTGTTCAGCTGAATTTAGCATATCTAAAACTGAATTATAGTGCACTAAATTATTTTGAAACATTCCATAACATTTAGCAATTTCCATGACTTGATTTGTTGGAATTGCAAGTCGATTGTCCTGCAGTATTTTGAAGAAGGCATCTACTTTTAACCATGCGTCACCGTCCTATAAAAATGGAAATAAATTATTTGTTTAAAAAGTTGCTCAGCTTAATTAATTCACAGCAGCATGAGTGCATTGCTGATGGAGTATAGTAAAGTTCTTGACCCTTTTTGCGTAAGCTGAACGTAGTTCCCATAGGGATGCCAATGCAGAATGAAAATCTGCTTGAATTTCCATGTTTTCAATATGGGGCTGCATTAATTCAGCCATGGAATGATTTAATGTTAATTGTTTACCAAATCTATATCCAAGTGGAACATAATCCACATTCTTATTACTGTAAACATTAATACTCGAATAGTTTGAATGTTATGACTTATTTTGAGACCTACGGCGCTAATACGACTCCCAAATGATGTGCATTTCGAGCTTTGAAATCGGTCAGAACTTGGTTTGCAACGGCTGTAGGATATGTGTTTGTTTGGAGTGCGCAACTGAGAGTAGTCCGAAATTTTGGGAACTTAATCCCAAACCGAGCGTTAGGGTCGAATGGCGGTGACTCATATCTAAAAAAATTTGTGTGAAATACAGAGTCTATAACATCACAACATCTGACCTTCTATTTCTGCGCTCAGATGGGAGGTAATCATTATGAGTTTGCTTATATATATTATGATATTCAGCATCTTCAAGGCGAAGTTCTAAGATACTCTTTCGGGGGTTAATTAAACTCGCAACGGATGGTCCAATAGGGGTAGGTCTTCCGAATTTTGTGGACTTTGTTATATGTGGCGGCACACCACCAATAGAATCACTAGATTGACCCAAATCCTTCAACCAATAACTATTCCAGTTTGTTTCCTTCAAGTCCCTTAGAAGTGTTTGATATCGCGATTCAACCGAAGGCGAAACTAATTCGCGCACTTGTGTATAAATACCAGCATGTCTGCAAGGCCCAGGCCTGCGTATTGGTTCCTTTAAAGGAACTTTATGTAAACCCGCTTCATCAAGGATGGTGATAATCGCATCATCAATTGGATATATTTTAAGACATTCTTCCGCGCGATCAGATTTTTTCAAAGGACAACCGGCCTGCAAACAGAGATTTAATACTTAATAGACTTCTTAGTTTAATCCATACATACAGCCAAAATATTTGGTGTTCTATCTCGAAAATTATTTTTGCTCATGATAATTATGAATTGTACCGGTCATTTGATAGAACAATTTCAAACTAGTGTCAAAATCAGCTGCTATGCGTATCAGCGCTACATCGACGATTTTATTGAGTTGTGCTTTATCTCCGTTTATAATTTTACGCAACTCTCGTTTCTGAATGAGGAAAAAAACCTGTGTTTAGTTTTTGTCCGGTACTTACTATAGCAGTCATAATATTGTGCCAAGGTTTCCAAAGATTGATGTGGACTAGAATAGAGGTTAGATGGTTTTTGACCATACTATCGCATGCAGTCCGTAAACGCATGTCAAGTCCGCCGGTTGAAAACTTTTTGCGTTTCATCAATCGAATTTTAATCGTTCCACGTGTATCGCAACGAATTTGAGTGTAATCGTTATTTCCCCAAAGATTTGAATAAAATGATGTCATAGCGATGCGAAGTGTTTTAAATACTTCTAGACAGAGACGTACCAATCGTGCAGAAAGTGGTGAGGTGATAAAATGGCTAATTCGAAACTGTCCGACTCCGATAACAGTTCCAGTGACGAATATCCACAATGTATTGCCACCGAAGAGAAAGAAGAATTGGGCGCCGTCGCAACGGTTTCCGATTCGAGTATTGCTTTTGCCGATGAAGAGCAAGCGATTGCGTTTCCTCCCCAAGTTTCACCTCATAACTCACTAGTCATTCAATCTCTGATCAAATTTATTTGCAAGAAGTACACGTATCCTTCGTGTGATACGATGTACAGGGAATTTTGTGAAATGCTATACAGGATGATGATCATAGATCACAGTTTCAAAATGGTCGAATTTGAGGGGCTCCGTATGCAGTATGAGAGTATCTTCCAGCAGATCTTTTCTTCCGCCCCCGGCACCCGTTCTGGTGCAGTTTCGCCTGTAATTGACTCGCATTATGAACGAGAGTTCGAGGAGAAAGGATTCATTGCCCGTGGCGGATTTGGCAAAGTATATCGAGTACGACACCGGCTCGACGGTACCGAATATGCTATTAAAAAGATATGCATTCGAAATAGTAGTATTAAACCAATTCAAGATTGCTTGTCAGAAGTAAAAACATTTGCCTCCATGAACCATCCAAACATTCTTCAGTACAAAGGTGCATGGATAGAAATGAATACAAGAAGTGGATGTGATACTGATACCGACACTGACACAGAAACCGACGATGAAGATGCGCTGGAAGGAGATTCGTTCGGCAGCAATGGCTCAGCTTCCACAGATTTTAATGTTTATTTTGAAACTTCTAGACATCACTCACTGTCTACGTCCAGAGATAAGAAGGCTAAGAATCGTATTAAACGTAATTCCGCTTCTGAAGGCGGCGATGCAATATGCAAAGTGGAAGAGATAAAACGACTACAAGGGAAACAGGTAAACTGCTCTTTAAAGTGGGCCACGCTGTACATTCAAATGACTCTTTGTCACTCAACACTAAAAGATTGGCTAGACGACCGAAATCTTAAGGAGTCTTCCGGCGCGAACGGTGTTGTACCGGTTTGTGATCCTCTTCGTGCTCGAACTGTCATCGGAATTTGTCGACAAATTCTGTCAGGTACGGTTTTGTGAAACGTATGGAATAAAATTACAACATATCCATTTGCAGGACTAGATTATATGCATGCGAAGCAAATGGTCCACCATGATATTAAACCGAGTAATATTTTTATCTTGCACGATATGCAATCGTCAACTCTCATTCAACTTGGAGACTTCGGACTTGCGTGCCCAAAGAATGCATTACAACACCAACTTGCTAGAGGAACTCAATTGTATGCAGCTCCTGAGCAACTTGCAGGCGTTTGCGACCCAAAGGTATATAAATCAATTTATATTTCAATGTCATTCTTAGCCGTAACTCAAAATTGTTTAGAGCGACATGTACTCGTTGGGAATTGTTATCCTGGAATTGACTGAGGATTTCTCGACGAATATGGAACGTGTAGAGTATATTAGACATCTTCGCAATGGGATAGTACCAGAAATGACACAAAAACATCATCCACTTCTTGCGAAAACTATGTCACGTCTCGTAGTGCGAGAACCTGAGAGCCGACCAGATGCAGCAACACTGATTAAAGAATTAAAGCTCGACGAGTCTAAAGAGGATAAAGATAGTGTAATAGCTAGACAGGCTAGAGAATTGCAAGAAATGCGCCTTCGCATAGCAGAACTGGAACAAGAGCTACAAAAGACTAAAGAAATATTAGGTGATCGCTCCTGACATTCGTTGTGTTCACACATAACTAAATCAATATGCTTTATGATGAGTTACTTGACCGAAGCATGATTTTAATTTGTTTTATACAAAATACGTCCTGACGATTGACTCCTTCGTCCTGAAGATTGCTGGTACGTTGTAATCATTAACTGCGGAATTATTGCATCATGTCAATTTCGCACTGATGAAGTAGACGTAGCTAAATGAAATGTGATATTATTTATATAAACAGGCGAAAACTCGCAATGTGTTTGAGCAATTTTATAATATACCAACACATCATTTTATTCATACAAGATTTAGAAATATTTCTGTAAGGGTTCGCCAAGAACCTTTTCCAGCTCCTTAATAGTCCTTTGACAAGCCGTTTCAATTTCCTCCTCCTCGTCTTCGAGCAACTCGGCAAGGAACGGAATAGTTTCCGGAAGTAGCGGTAGGAAATCTTCGCCAACTTTTGAGCACACATCACTCAGGCATTTGAGTGCAAGTTTTCGTATTTTCGGATTGCTATCACGCGTCTTTAGTAAGATTTGATAATTCATTTGCTTCCACAGTGCGTCATCCGCAGTGGCCACCGTGAAATTAACAATGGTTGGAATGACAACATCACGTACACGCTTTTCAAACTCCCCCAGGGTATTATCCAGTTGATCAACAAGTGGTTGCATTAACAAGTCGAAGCGTTCTTTATTCACAAACTTGTGAGTATCGAATTGGCACACCATATTGATGGTTTGTAGCACATTGTTAAGCAATTCAATGTTATCCTCTTCATTATCAAAATACAGAGTATCGTTCTTGTTCGAATTACAAGCATCAACCAGATTGCATGCATTTGCTATGAAATGTCCAGCAAAAAGTACAAAGAGCCCTTTTAACGATGTTGCAATCCTGTGTGAAAACGCATAGTACGTTATGGTTTTCACACTTTTTTCATTGGACCGTATAGCCCAATCATACATTTTATAATAAAACGGCCGAAATGATGTTTCAGATAATTTCATAGCCAAACTGATCAATGTGTTAACAAGCTCATTTTCTACTAACTGGATATCGTTGATGTTGGTCGAAGTTGTACGGAATTCGAGAGCATTCAAGAAAAACGTTATTAGTTCCGGTAATATTTGTTGCAACTCCGGTCCGCCTAGATGACTCAAACATTGGCCCAAAATGTGCATTAGAGTTTGAACAGCTCGATAATTTCGCTTCTCTAAAATTTTCCGGTAAGTACTGTTAACGGTGGGGATTAAAATACGTGCTGGTAAATTTCCGAGCGTCTCTTGAATACTTTGCAATTTATAAACATAGCTCGCCAATTTCGGATCCGTACTATATCCCCACTTTGAACTGGTGTTACACACTGCCCCCAAAATATTTTCCAGATACGGCGTCAAAAACAGCGACAATACATCTAAAATCTTCTGGAAAGTCGTTAGTGTACTCAATAACAGTAAAGTAGGCTGCTCTTCTTTACTCTCTCGACGAAAAATCTTGATTAGAATAGGCATGAAAGAATTGAGCGCGCCGATAGAGTGCGAACGTAATTGGCTGCACAATTCTGCGATACATAATACAGCAGAAGCTAATATATTTGTGTAAAGATTCGTTTTAACCAACTCTGTAATGAAATTGAGGATCTGAACAAACTTATCTTTGTTTTCAGCGGCCAAAAGTCGAATAAAGAGTTTCAAACTTAAAAGGGCTGTCTGAATAATAACTTCATCCTCCGCAGTCACATCTTGTTTTTCTACCTGCTTAACAATTACAATCAGCGGTGGTATCATCGCAAACAGATCACTTTTCTCAGCAGCATCGAAGAAAGCAGGATTGTGTTGTAGTTTATTGTTGAGCAATTCCAGCGTGCGCCGCTTCACAGTACCTAGCTTGTGCATCATTAAACCCTTCACAACCAGAAGAAACATTTGGGGTGTAAGCAGCGCATTTAAACTATCCAGAATATCATAAGTGTGGTGCAGCATCACTTTCCAGTATTGCGCTTGCGGTGCATTCAAATTTAAGTCGGCCACTTTCGATATGTTTTGAATGTAAGTCAAGACACTAACAATAATTTTATTGTGCAGTTCCTCCAATTGTTGATTTTCGACGTTTGAAAGTTTAGCCACGTTGTCGACAAGCTCTTTATTCGCAAGAAGATTCGAAATAAACAATACAATTGAGTACTTGTAATGTCTGAATTGTTTTGGAGTGCTATTTTGTATATCAAACACATCCAGGTGGGGCGCCTTTTGCGGATGGAAATTCTCCTTATCCACCGGCAGCATTTTCACATATTCTATTAGATGCGCACAAGCACTTAACACAACTTCTGGGGCAAAACATATGCAGATACTTCTTGCAGCATCTAGTCGACCGATACCGTCTTTGCTGGTTTTAAGCACAACTTGTGCTTCGCATATAAGTAAAATAAATATGTGTAAATGCATCTTAGCGCCGATCTGTTCTAATAGGTGACGATAGAGTGGCAATCTGCGATGCTCCGGCACATCAAGCATCACGTCCACAAACACCCGCAAAACGTTAACAATATCACCCTCTCTTTTGTTGACCAGAATCGGGATTATGGTCTCGATAATCTTGGATATTATTTGAAAACTGTAGGCGTCATCGTGTCGTAGAACACTTGAGCCCATAAATGTGAAAATCGTCATAATATGTAACAGGACTTGATTTGGCATGAAGGTGGCAACCTTAGCCAGTAAAAGCAATGCGTGATGGTGCGTTTGAGGATTTTGCGAGGCACGAATACATTGTACAACAAGTTCCATGTTGAATGCAGTTTGTGGCATTTCCCTCGGATCAATTTTATCGCAATAGTATAACAGGCTCGATAAAACTAGTTGCTTTGGATATTCGACATTCGCTTGCTCGTCAAAGTCGAGACATTTCTTTAAAATGCCGAAGAATACGGGAATCAATTCAGCAATGTTTCGCACTTTCTTCTTCTCTTGGATCAGCTCCAGCACACTTACTCCCTTCTTCCATTCAGCGAGCTCAAGTACATCGGGCGTGGGTAAAACGTTAACGCGCCTCCTCACCTTGGATTGTAACTTTGGAGATATTGCATCTCGCATTTGTTCGAGCTGCTTTAAAATTGATAATGCATTTAAATCAATATGTTTAAATAACTTGGCGACAGCTGGCAATATATCGGGATTAATCGAAGTGGTCGCCAACTCAATGGCAACATCAAGAAGTTCAAACTGAATATCTTCAACGAAATTGCCAAATATTTCACGATCGATTTTATTTAATAGGCGAACGGCGAATGCTACCTCCTGATTTTCTTGCACAGTATCTTCTTTTAATATCTGACACACAAAACTCCACAATTCAGAGTTTTTCTTCGTTTCACAAGCCATTTCAACTGTAAATCGCTCGATACACATATGAATAATGCTTGTACGATATGTGTTGTTTGTTGAGCATGAACCATTTAAAGCCAATTGAATGCACTTTTTATAAATATCCAGGTTATTTAATTGTGCAGCAAGCAAAGCCATGTCAGTCTTAATATAAACGGGCATGTCTTCAGTGTCTAATAATTTTTCCATTATTTTATAATTTTTGCATTGTTCTAAAACCAGGGACACTTGCTCATGATCGGTTGCAATCTCCTGGCGCATGTTCAGCATATCAGTAGTAATACTCAAGTAAGGTTTAGATATTGGAAGACAACTTATCAAATGAATAGTTTCTAGAGCCAAAATACGTAACTCTTTACATGTTGCCATCAAACAACTCAGTAGGCTAGGGACTACTAAGTCTATCCTTGCAACACCCTTCATGCCGATTACGGATTTGGCACTTTTCAAAGCGCGCACTCGTGTAGCTGACGTTATAGAGCCACAATTAGCAGCTGCAATACATAAAAGAAATTCAGCTTCTAATCCGGAAGCGAATTTATTTAAAACGACCTTCATAACTTTTCCAAATTCCTTTACGTATGTCATCTTACTGTGAAAAGCACCATTGAGTAGGAAAGTAAAGAGCGAGCTATGCGCATTTCTCTCATAATGTGAACAATCGTAGGTAGCCAATTTAATTGCAGGACCTTTCTCGATATATTTCTGCATGCATTTCAGATATCCCTGTAATGGTAGTGCATGTTGTGCGACTTTTATGTGCGCCAGATCTGAATCCTCTTTCACGTGTTTTATCTCTGTGCTTGAAAAAAAGCTTAGAAACAATTCCATCGCATCGTTATGATATTCACAATCAAAATATCCAAGCGCTTGACACACTGCGTACTTGAACAATGTTTCATTTTTATTCTCGCTGATGGCTTGAACATTGATGATTTCTGTGGCGTCCAGTTTAATTTTCCCCAAATGTGCACTGAGATAGCTCCACAAATCAATGCACGTTGTACAATTGTTACGTTTGGTGGCCTTGTAAAATTCGGAAAACATAGGAGACTTTGCACAATACTCTTGTAGCAATAATGTAGCAAACGTTAGATGATTCTTTTTAAAGGGCATCAAATACGGAATTAAGGCAATTGCCACTTCATAATTGTGAAAAACACCTCTAGTTTTGAATAACTTTTCAAGAATACTTGGGATCAAATTCGAAAATGGATATTTGTAAAGCATCTTTACAAGGCACTTTTGAAACTCCTTTGAGTCGAGTGCAATTTTATCTGCGTTCATTAGCGCCTCCCTGGCAATTTCAAGATCGTCATCATTTAGACGGTCAGTAAAAATACTCGCGACTAATAACTGCTCATGCACATTTAATTTGTGGTACATCTTCAGAAGGTTACGGGTAGCTGCTTTTCGTATATCTATTTGAGGATGGTAAATCTTATCAAAAGCCTCAATTTGTCCATAGAGATTGGCATTTTGCAGAATTCGTTGAAGAGCTTTTCGCTTACGTGTAGCTAGCTTTCCGGTTGTACCATGCAGCAGCAACGATACCTCTTTATCAAACGCTTCAGGATATTGACGTTCTAAACTCTGAACGATATTTTTCATCCATTTGATGACGCTCGGAGGATACGTTTGTTGGAAATCGTATAAAGTTGTTAACGTGCTACAAAAAGAAAATAATAATAAATTGAGTTCAGAACCACATTAATACCATGTATGTACTAACTTGAATATTATGTGAATCGCCGACGCATCCAATTTTAAAGTGCTTATCAAAGACTCAATTAAAGTTTGGCAACATGCAGTTGCAACCTCATCCATAGCAATCTTAAATCCACTTTGCAATAGCACATGTAGAAAGGCATCAAACACGCAACCACTATCAGCTAATTCACGTAGATGCCCAGCCAGCCATAATTTCTTTGCCAAATTCCTCACTGCAACTGCAGGCATATTTATGTAAGCTGGTTGAGATTGATACAAAACAATGATAACCAATAAGCCTTCAGTTTTAAGTATTGGTATATTTAATTCAGTAAGCTTCTCCAGCAGCAAATCTAGCACCTTATCTGATAGAGCCATGCTGTTTAATAGATTAGAAACAATAATATATGCTGCAGCACAAAAGTCGGGAATGTCACTATTGAGACCCTTACTAATTGAGGGGAGTATTTGAAGTAAAACATTTTCTTCAATTTCTTTGGACTGAACAATTGCACCTGCAAATGTTGAACAATAGAAATTAAAAGAGACTGTAAGGTTTGCTGGCTTGTCATGTTCCTTTATTGCAGCTAACAAGTTGTCAGTGATGAGTTGCAAGAAGCCAGGATTGCTTTTTGCATGATTATACAATATCTGTTTGGATAGATGTACGCCAGGTCTTTGCAGTGGTTTCAGCCACAACCACTTATCATTCTTCTGAATTTCAATAATTTGCAGAACCTTCACAAAAATATTTGTATCATGATAAGGCAGAATTAGCATAATCAATGCATCTGTGTTATACTCATGCACATGATACCTGTACACAAGCCACTCCAATGCCTTATGTGCTGCACTGGTGAGAAAGTACGGAGCGATAAGGTGCAAAAACCTACAAATCGTTTTATTCAATTTGTCATTAGCCTCGGAAGTCTGCACCGATCGTTCGAACTGCTTTGCAGTGACGTGAAAAAGCGTTTGTTCGAAGGAGGAAAACACTAAATTCTTTGACTTCAACTCCTCTATTCCATCAACAGCGATTTGGTATATAGTTTCTTTGGAAATATTTGCCGCCTCCTTTGGATCGAACAAAATGGATGGTCGCGTTTTATCATTGCGTCGTAGTTGTACACTTTGTGGCACGGCAAGCCGTTGTAATTGTTGAGCTAAGGAAGTACTCATAACGACAATGCAGGTGTATAGATTATGGCACAAACAGTCTCCGTAGAAAACACGTGCAAACCACCACGCCGACCAAAACACAACTAACTGGGTCCACTTCTCTGAGCACTGAATAGCACGTGTTGTCCTCTATGAATTGAGGTTATTTTAGTATATGTAGTTAGAAAACAGCTGTACTTAATCAAATATTCAAAAATTCTGGCGGCAAATGAGTGTTACTCATTATTATCGTTACTACTCGTAAATTAAACAAAAACTTGTTGCGCATATTTCCCGCATAATATACATTTTCCGCCTGAAATTGTATAAAAGAAGAAATATGTAACATTTGTAAATTAAATGATGCAAAGGATAGAAAAATTAACTGTTATTTAGAAAAAGACAAGCGCTTCTAATAGCTTGGTAGCTGAGTATGCCAACTTGTCATAATTGCCAATAAAAGCACGAGGCGCTGTTTAAACTTAATTCTTAATCGTTAAACTTGTTAAAATCTTTTTGTATGCAATCTTCAAATACAAAACCACTGTCATCAGCTGCATCCCCATACGACTCAGGAGGGATATCATAAGCAGCTCTTAACGAAGAAATCATAGTAATATATCAATCTAAACCCCATCAACCTAGAAGCAACATCGAACAGCTAACACCACCTCAATCTATTCGCTAGTTTCGACTTCGGGACGCATCGCATTTAACTGGTCTCACTATCGCTGCTTAGCTTTTTATCAGCCATCATTCGAGGATGTATGCATATATGTATTCTACTTCGTAGCTCTGGGTATATTACGATAAAGTGGTATTTGTGACAAAACTGTTACTAGCTATTTATCTTCATGAGGTGCATTTAGCCACACGTTGAAGATGTTCTTAATCAGGCTACGAGCATAGGTGACACTTCCGGGATCATTTGGATTTTTGGCCCGTAAATCCAAGTGATGAGCCGCTTCCGGCATGACAATTGTATACACTGAGCTTGTATTGCTTTTGAGTACACCACCCGGGGACCATGGGTCCAGGAAGCCGTTTGTAAATATAAGGTTTGAATATTCTGCTTTTTTACCTCCGTATAGTAATTCCGCAATATCATCGCGATCCTCTTTAATGCCGTAGGATTTATAGCAGTCTTCCGTGTACTTTTTCAGGTCCCATGGTCGTGGTTCAAACATTATATTCTCCGGGTCGTTGCATAGTGGCATTATCAATTCCGTGCAAGCCTAACAAAGTAATAGGATGAAAACATAGTCTACACATAGTTCACAGCTTATTTATACATGTACAGGGTGGACCATCACCTACCTGAAAGCCCCAACCGGCGTCCGAAATACTCCCTGACGTGTTATTTGTGCTGAGACATTTCGTCGCCCCGGTGTAGTTCGTGTAGACCGACAGTGCATTGCCGAGGGCAGTCAGGAGCGTTTCGTTGTCTAGCTGTCGGTCGTCCAACTTTTCACACATGACCCGTATGGGATGCGCCGGCACAGGCATCAGGAAATTAGTGGGATACGGATAATTAATCATCGCCACGGTGCCGAAAATGTCGGCAATTGCGTTCACCAACACATCTACATCATTGGTGCTGTTCAACGGTTGGCACAATTTCCATTGAGCAGTGAGCCAGTCTTTCCCTTGCTTTGTGCTTGCCTTATTCCTGACGAACATTGCGTGTGGTTGAATAGAATCATTCATTTCATAAGAATTTTAGTTGTATTACTACCTCAACACTTTCCATGCTTTCTTTATGTTTTTCGGACATTCGCCGGTGCGAGAGGATATTTGAAAAACATTAGCAACAAGATCAGAATACGTAGAGCATTTGGTCATGCCTTGAAACTGATAAATGGGCGCTGAAGATGCGAGGGCACCATTTATTATCCACGGATACTTGAGACGCATCCACGCGGCAAGCATGCCACCGTACGAACCTCCAAATGCAATCACTGGCGCACGCCGCTTTTGTATCGCTATTATTTCATCTTGCAAACTGTTCACCAAATACACAAAGTCGGCGAGTGCCTGCGTCGAACTCAAATATCCCAGATGCTCTGGATTTGAATAAGACATATTTTTGAATGGTAATGATTTCCCATAGTACCTGTGTTCCGCAAAAACCAACATCGCATTATATTCGGGTGCAATGTCCCACATGAATCCAGTATTCTGGGCAAACGTTTCAATGTCACCTTCATTCCCAGTGTAAATAAAAATTGGGCCATCTTTCAGCCAATAAGTCTTGTTAATGAGATAACGCATCTCAAAAGTAGCATTTGAAGTATAACTGCAATAAATATTCATTGCACGACGTAAGTTACCTAATATAATTCATTATTGGCTACCAACCTGAAATGATCCAGAGGAACGGGGATTGTTAAGGTTTTGTATACATACGGAGAGTCCCCAGTTGTATCACCTCTTGCGTAGCAAATAACAAAAGTTGCTAGCAACATTAGAGTTGCTTTCGTATAATTACATTTTACTATGCTGTTCGACATTGTAAGAAGACAGCTCAATTGCCACACTGATTGATAAACAATGTCTGGCAAGTATTATTTTATTCCATTTAGTGCGATGTTGAACTATTGAACTCACGATTACAACTGCCTGTTTATTCTATCGTGAATGTTCATTTCACCAAGCTTTATCGCATGTGCGAGTTTGAATGTTATTAACAAAGGAATTTTGTTCGGATGAGCAATTGCGTATGAATCTCTTGTGGAACGCATAAGCAAGCATTAGAACTATAAGATATGGTTCTTTGTCCATTTGGAGGATAACATCATTATTTTTTCCTTATAGTAAATCTTGTATGTTAAATTTTTTAGACTTAATTTTGTATGTTCTTGAATATATACCTAGTTGAATAATGCTTGTGTTTAGCAATTCCTTGAAGATATTCATCATGTACCTCTCTTAAGATTTCAGTCACTTTATTGGGATGAATTAAATCATTTTTATCTGCATTAATATATAGTGATTTCATTATTTCCTGGTAAATAAAACGAGTGGCTTTTGTTAAATTTCCACCAATGTCTGTAAAAATGCTTCAAACATTCCTAGTGCGTTATAATCAATTATAATCAAGTTTATAATCAATGAGCAAATAAACTTGTTGTCTTTCTTAGGTCGACAGATATAAGCGTTCAAATGCGAGTCATTTTAAAGGTGTAATAATAATGCGTGAATTACACTCAGCTCACTCGGGCGCCACTCGCGACCTCCGCGCGCGTATTATATTTCACATAGAAAGGATCTATCTTCAAAACTAATCGGTTTAAAGGGATGGAATTTGGTAAGACATAGACGAGGCACAGCTGTTCGCAACGCCACATTAGCCGCCTCTTTATCACATCTGCTCACAGGGATACGAACTTATTATATATATACTAGCTGTTATTATTTGCATCATTTTTTATGCATCTTACTCAGTGATTACGCCTCCCAAGACACGTAAAATAGCCATTCATACACTTTTCTGAGCCATATTCTGGATATTAATAAATACTATTATTGATGACGTTGAATAATGCCCGTATTAACAACCAGAATTCTAACAGTATTAGAATTCTGGTTGGTAACAAAAGAGGAAGTTTTCTATCATGCGCATTTGATACGATTAGAGCTACACCAAATAGATTGTCATTAATTAGTGCGAGGTGGATGCTGATTCAGTCGACCTATACACGGTCTGCTTAGAAGTATAATTCATAAATGTCAACATTCGAGCAAAGAATGTATTTTAGCACATCCCAAATCACTTGCCGTTTCGATTAGGCTTTTACGATTGTAAATTTTTCATTATGTTCACAACTAGCCATGTTAATATTTTACCATTAACGAATTGCATAATTCGATTGTACTCATACGAAAGTATAATGTTTTGAAGTTCTTGATCGTTGATGACTTATTTAAAATTTGAATATTTTCATATGTATTCAAATGTTGTGTATTTTTGTGCCAAATGAGGCATAACTGCAACATATAATTTGTATTTTTTGAATAAACCTGGAGCCGCGAGCTAAACGAATTAGAATTAACAGACTAAATTTATAGAAATTTTAATTAAAGTTGTAATAATGAAAGAACTCTTTTGATATGTATTAATATTTTGATATATTAAAGATGATAATGTAAAGTCCAGATATCTATCGATATACCGTTTTTTGCAATATTGTTTCTGCGTTAATTCATTTCTATCTTAGGAAAGAATTAAGTAATCTTAAGACTTTTTCCTTTTTCCATGCTTACTTGACTTTCTTTTACATTAAGCGCATTAATTTTACACTGTACCTATATGAATGAAATTCTTAAATGCTTTCATTATGGAGACTGTAAAAGTAATTATTAAGCGAATGAAATTTATTTGCAGCGTAAGATTGTTAAGTGCATTCCTTAGACAGATTGTGTACGTAATTATTAAGCGAATTATTCAAAAAGTTTGTGTAAATTTACCGGTCACTGTGAACTTAAGCAGCGATTGCCAATTCGCCAAGGCATATTTTAAACGGTCGTAAGCAAACAAATCTCAAGCAAAAATATAAGCTGGACCAATGTATTGATAAGCAATACAATAACAAAGATGAAACTTGTTTAGAACTTGTATTGTTAAACTTCTGTACAAGTTGCGATGATTATGTATGACCTTATTATACACTCATTATGTTAGGTAATGCTTCAAAAAATGTTCATTCATTTGCAGTTAACGAATCAAACCGATCATTATGATAAATGACAGAAAAGAAGTGACAAGAAAACAGTGATTTGAAATTTACATTGCGCAAAATTTTTGATAGCGCAAGACGTAGTACATTAAGCCAAGTGCGCATTGGCAAAAGTAATGCAACATGCCAAGAACCCGAAAAAGTGTCATGTCACGTGCTGTTATTAGATGAATATACGTAATGCTATTTTAACGCATCATCAATCTGCGTAATGTTCCACCGGAATGGAAATACAATATCAGTGCAGATGCACAGTAAGAAGCATTCATCAATTTATATCATTTCAATTGAGCGCAAAGTTGTTACCGCCAACTATACCGCAAAAACGATACTAATTGATTTATACATTATCGATAATATTGCAATGAATATTAAATATACAATTTCAAATGTGCGCAATGTGCAATAGGTAGCTTTGCACACGGTTTGTGCATTTGCTTTGCTAATATTACATTGACAAATATTCGTCATGTTGTCGCGTGTATGATAATTTGAAGTTTTGAAAAGAAATGTTTTAACTTAAATCACAATGATTCAATAATGACGCAGTTCTTGCAAGTTTTTACCCGAGCAAGATTCGGGTCCCTGGCAGGACTTAGCCATACGTCAAAGTGATTCAAAAAAAAATCTCAAATTAAAAGTGCAATTGACGATATGCCCACCCCCGCGACAAGGACGCGCCTGCCA
>JARJDV010009701.1:0-64936 GCA_030264675.1 Anaulacaspis nigra
GATGAAAAATTGAGCATTTTTCACCAATTCTCGAGCGATTTTTGCGACTTCCAAGCTTGCCTTTCAATTAGAACGTGTTGCTCACCCGGATACTTATGTTGTCCACAGTGCACTGTGGCAACATGAGGTGATCACTTGCAATGTGTCAAGTGGCACAATATTTCGGGGGCAAGTGCGCTTGATTATAGCGAAATATTTCTAATCCTTTAAAGGATTCTTAGAAATCATAACTCGATTGGGAGAAGTGCAACTCAATATTCTCTTTAATAGCGCTGAACTAGTTGAAAATCAGGTGTTGTATGAATTAATTAATGTGTATTACCTTCTAGTAGAAGTGTATATTTCAAATATTCAAATTCTCTATCATATTATATTAATTACGCGCTATTAACACACTTGCCCCGCATAAGGATTTGCCTAAATTTCATTGCCCTTGACTAATCTTGAGAAATTGTAGATTTTGAAAATATTGTAATGACACTCCAAATGCCAAGTATCTTAATTAGAATATTAATTAGAATGTGTTTTAAATTTACACCAAAATGAAACCAACTAATATTTGCCGTTAAATCTTATGAGAAAAAAAATGCGACAAAACGTAATTAAACCTCGAAACTTAACACACTTTGCAGGCATGTAAATCTATTTATTGCAATGCATTTGCACATTTGTTGTTGCAAGTCGTGTTCTACAAATGGGAACGTAATGTACGACGTGCATTCGGTACAGTTACGTGCTGCAGCACGCATGTGAAGATCCAATTTCATGATTAATTAAGACTGAATTATTAGCGCGGTCGCGCTAAGCGAATTTATGAAACGTAATTATTTTTGCGTCGTTTCTTTCTAAGCGCTTCGATGCTCTTGACCGTGCGCGCATAAGCTTCGAATAATTGAGCAAAGTCAATGCCAAACTCCTTATTAGCGCATCTAATTAGTTGCATTATTTTCTAATTGACTTTTATGTCGGTGCGCAATTATGATAGATATTTCGCCGAGGTAAATGAACAACAGACACATCGCGGAAGCAAACAAACAACAGCCATTTTGCGATCAATAGAAATTCGGATGCTATCTATTCGTGTCAGTGTAATTGATGCAATTAAATTCAATTAGAAAAAATGTGTTAAAAGGCAATCGCGTTAATTAAAACTTTTCCAAGTTCTTCTTCGGTGCCTTCGATCGACATTCCATACTCTATTGATGGACGAAGCGAAGAAGCACAATAATTGAATAAAACTAAGCATCTTGTTCATCCTTAAATAAATAAAGATATTGAGTGTCATAAAAAATCGATATCCAAACAAAAATCAATAAATATTAACATTTAAATTGCCAATAAAATCCATCACTTTTTTTCTTCATTGCTTTATCAACCAAACGCACTTTCTAAAAATATTACTATAGATACTTCATCATAAACCATCATAAAAATTACGTAAACATCTTAATCCGCTGAGCAAACTCAACGAAATACTAAATCAAGTAAATTGATCCATTAATTGTATAAAATAAATATCAGCACAGCCTTCAACTTGACAGTTCGTACTCTCTTTTTCCAGAATTCAATGAGTAATTTAATTTATCGCCATCGTTCGCAACTTGTTCAATTACTCCGTGATTATTGGCGTTTAGCCTTAAATGCTAACCGAACATGCTTGAGTTGCGCATCCATCTCCGATTGCCGTTGGCGTTTTGCATACAAGACGCATGCTTCAACTCATCTCTTCATAGGCCAAGTTGTCCGTCGTATTAATGATACCACTAATAATAATAATGCAAAATGTTCTCACTGATGGGAAACATTCACCAGGCATAATCATATATGGCGCGAGCGCAAACTTTACGATCCCAGTGAAAATTTCAAAGTCAAGTCAAGAGACGACTGACTAACAACCAAACAACGAGCTGACGAATAAAAATTCGCCGGTTTAACAGCATCGCATAGCATAACGGTGTGTTCGGTCGCGTGAAATGAAAAGTGAAAGATTGTTTCGGACAAACGAGCATTGCGTTGGCCGCGGTGAAACGTTTCGCGAAAAAGGGCAGCGAAAAGTAAAAGTTCATAGGTTCTTCTTCTTCTTCGTCTTCATCTTCTTCTTTGCGAGCGAGGATTTGACACGTCTCAAGATGCGAGTTCCTGATCAACACAATTCGTGCTACGTGTGTCGTCTCGTTGATTGTTGTTTGTTTTGTCGACAACGGCGCAGCGGGTCAGTGTCAGAGGCCATTATGTTCACCAGCAATTTTAAATTCACGCCAGCCGCCCGCCAAGGATGTGAAAGACTTTCCGTTCAATTCGTATTTGTCAATATATCGTGTCGACGACAAGTGGTTTATGGACTTTGGTAAACGCATTTGTTAAATCGACACAGAAAGTGGCACATTACATCCCGCAGTGCCGACAATTGTTGCGATAAAGCAACAAAGAAAGTTTAATAATATGATTACTTAATGAATTAATTATACGCGAGCATAAATTATCAGATGACAAATTACTTGTTGATCGTATCTCGAAGATGCCAATGCCTAATTTCATGGAAGGAATGCGCTTGCATCTTTCACATGTGGCACATTAGTCGAAATTGAAGTTATTAAACGCGTTTTATGCTTTGTAAAATTTATATCCCTTTGTCTTAATACGTTTTCCTATAGAGTGCAAAACTTTGTAATGCATGTGAAGCATTAAAAAACA
Organism: Anaulacaspis nigra; assembly: GCA_030264675.1. Taxonomy (NCBI): domain Eukaryota; kingdom Metazoa; phylum Arthropoda; class Insecta; order Coleoptera; family Staphylinidae; genus Anaulacaspis; species Anaulacaspis nigra. The sequence goes on from JARJDV010009701.1 coordinate 2,695, forward strand.
TATTGCGCGGCTAATAAAACTAGAAACGATAACAGCTAATTTACTACACCATTACAGAAGATGCCTCGCTGATAGCAAATTTCATTCTCTTCCTCGGACTAAGAAAACCCGTCAAAAGACTTTGTTACTCGACAAATTTCATGAAACGCTAATAATTGGTAAATTATACAAGGTGTCCCCCTTAATTTCACTAAATAATTAACCATTAAACTTTTTTTAAAAGCACTTAACCTAAAATTCTATCTAATATCACTCTATGGTTTATTCTACAAGAAAATGTTTAATTAATTCAACATTTTTAAATGATATTTAAACATCAAGTCTTAAGATGTACTCGAAGAGAACGAAACGATATTGGAATGTGATTTATTAGGTGATTGTTAATGAATGTCGTGAAGTATTAATAGCAATAAATTTACACGATACACACTCGCGAAAATACCCACGACACGAACTCCAACTCTGCGGTTTTCCCTTATTGCACTATTCTGCGCTCCTCGTTCATTCATTATTAGTGATCGAGGAACGCTTGTGATTCTCATTAGTTGATACAAACCATGATGTATTCGTTCACTTTCAGATTAAAGTGTTACTGAATTACAGTTGTTTTAACGTTGCCTGTAATTGATGTCTTGCACCGTCTATTCGTGTAACGAGTAATTAATCATGCCGAATGGAAACCGAAAAAATTTGACTGCGCTGCGTTTTCTTGGTGAATGTGAACACGTTTGTGAACTTAATGTGCGCGATGCCGATGATGCAAGTGTAACAGGTGTTGAAGATTAGATATATTTTTCGTTTTCCAGTTCAGTAAGTGTAAAAACACAATTAACCCATATTTAGATTGATTATTTGCCTGTTTGCACCGCATGCTGAATTGAAAGAGCTGATTATGAAAAACTAGGCTACCGAAATTGAGAATTGCTTTTGCAAATTGCATTCAATAATCAAAGCCATTTCTGATAACGTTCAAGTGAATTACCTTCCCACAAATGGAGAGCAACTGCATTAAGGAAAAACCAATAAATCATCTGCAATAGGTGTGATACTTAAAAACGCCATCAGTAAAACTCAAATTTCAGGTGATTACTAGTAATTATTAAACAAATATTCCGATATATAAATAATTCAAGTGCGGAAAAGCTAACAAACAGCAGGAAATGTGATTACCCATATTCAGAGTTTGGTTATCGAGTTGTTTTTCTCGTTGGTTTTGGTTGATTTGGTCACATTGAATTTCGTTTGTCGGTGGCTCATGCACGAGTGATCACCGAAATTACGAGCGTACGTGTACGGCATGCATGCAACTAGAGTCAAGTTCAAGTGAAAATCAAGACTAAGTACGTATACATACTAGAATATTTTATGATCTATTCTTACCATTGTGCATGTGATCAATGTTGTAAGAAATTTCAAGTTTACTAAGATTATTCTCTATTCTGATTTTTAATATAATATCTTGTTTGTTTAAATATTAATTTACAACGAAATTGAATATTTTTTATGTGCGGACTGAGTGAAGTGCACACACGGGGCAAGTGCATTAATGGCCAATAATTAATGAAATATGAGAGAAATGACTATATTTGAAATATAGTGAAATACTAGAAGTTGATTCAGAAACTATACGAATTAAAGCAATTACTTTAGAAGTATTACAAATAACAAGAATGTCGAGTTATGCTTATCACATTTGATCTCCAATTTCTAAAGAAATTTTATATTTTGTATCAATTTATTCTTGAGACGCATAAAATATTAATTATATTTCATTTCAAACCAAAAATTCTCATTTAATTAGCTATTAAACAAATATTAACTAACTTGAATTAAAATAGGGAATAAAATAACAAAAAGGTGGAAAAAAGCATTATATGTATAGAAAATATGTAGTAATATTTATAATATAAAATATATTGTTTTAATTAGTTTCTAATAGAGCTGGGTGTACTTACTTAGTTTTCATAACCAGTGCACAAATCGTATTTTGTTAACAATTTCGGTTAATAACACAAAATATGTACAGACGAAAAACAGATGCTTTTCTCAATGTTAATGAAAAAATATTAAGTCGCGTATATGCTGATATCAATATATGGTAAATTATTAAATAAATTATAGGCTCAAAGTCAATTAACGAAAACCGTGTATGCACTTACCCCACTCCACTTTATCTATGAATAAACCATTGAATTAAAATCAAAATCATCAAATCAACCACATAATTTTGAAACCTACTTAATACAAAAAGCATCTCAGCAATTCCTGCGTTTTAATTAGTAACAAATCACAATAATTACGCTGTCAAATTGTCAATCATTTGGTCACAGTTTGTAGTTAGTGCGTAATTACAGACCGCATCCCGAGCAGGTACATTCATTTGCATAATTATGATCGTCGATGAATTTGAGCATAACTTACGATTTAATTACGTATTTAAATTCTAATTACCTCTCTTTTTATGCGAAAATTTCAAATTTGCGAAGAGAACTCAATTATATCTCTCGGCAAGACGCCGCTGCTTTGAAACTTATAGAAATGCAAACAATTCAAAGCATTCGCGTTCGGATGATCGTAAACGAAGACGTATTGCGCAAACGACAAATTTAATTGAAGCAAATTAATTAAAACTTCACGCACTGATAACGTACGAGGAATGAGGAGATGAGTCAAATGGTGCTGGCCGAACAAACGAGCACATATAACATCAAGAAATTTTGTATTGCTTGTGCTCATTCGGAGGCTTTTTTCAATCGTGCTCAGGCGAAATTAAGCGAACGTGCACTCTGACATGTTAATTAAATGATTTTTTAAGGCTGTGCTTGCTGAATATAAAAAAACAGTTATTTCTCCTCGAAAATAAGACCTCATATGCAATGGGTGTAATTTACATTCGCCTTCGTGATTGGCATTGAAAATATCCGTAATTAATTGATCGAACATGCAGAAAACAATTAAACTTCCGCCAAAAAAGTGCACACAAAAATCCGACGCAGCGGAAGTGCGCAAGGTGCATTCATATCCGTTCGAATCGCACGCACACATGAAATCGACTCATGGAAGAAAGTTCATAAAGATTATAGCGCAAGTTCTGCTAGAAAGTCATGGTTTTTATTCCAGTTACGCATTTTTTTCTGGAACGTTTCGTTGCCCCGCGAGAAGGTGGTAGTAAACAACGCATTCGTTACGGTTTGGCGCACTTTATGACAACCGGTATAATAAAAGTGCTACGCGATGACGTAAACTGCAGCAGTAGCAAAGGCAGCCGAATTAAAAGAATCTCTTTGGGCTTCTTATACGTACTGACTGGACGGACACGCAGCGTTTAATTCACTTATTCGGGCATTTACTAAACCTTTAATTTCCTTATGCGAAAGAAGAATGGTAAGAGAACCAGCACGTACTAATCAAGCATAAGAAAACAAAATCTACGACGTGTTTGTACGTTTATTAGTGAGTAAATTTATCATGAAAAATACGGAATAGGGCGTTGTGCGCGCATGAATTATCTGCATTCGTGCGGTTCATGCTAATTACTAAACATCTATTATTAGAAATAATAATTATTGTATTGGTATAAAAAAAATTAGGTTACGCATTCCGAATGTCTTGGAAAATGCGAAACATGTTGTAAAATTTAGCGTTTTATGTGATTAGATTTTATCGCTCTGGTTAAAAGTCATTCTCAAGTGTCAAGAATTCGAATATAAGAAACACTTTCGAATGTAATTCAAAAAACGACTGTAATTAATTATTGCATGGTGTTAAAATCAACATAAAAACGGATTTTAATTGGAACATTTTCTAATAATTTTATGGAAACAAGATGTGTATATACGGAATGTATCTATAAAAATATTTATGAAAACGTCATTTGTTAAATTATAACGATTTTCCGGTTATAACACGTCTCAATTTGAAACGCATGTGTAAAGTTGATTTGACTGTAACATTGATTTGGCATGTTGCGATCACATTGAAGAAATCACATTCAATTCTCATGTGATGTTCATGCTTATGGGATGGTTAATTAAAGGATTTTCAAATTTGCATCTATAAAAATTAATAAGATTACTGACCAATTAACATATAACCCGAATCAAAAGACGCAGCTAACGATGACACATATCTCAATTTTATGACGATTTTTAGATAAATGTATTCAAACATAATTTTCAGATTATTATTTTCGACTGTTGTTAATATAACTCATACTTGTATTAGTGAATTCTAAATAAAGAATATGTATGGGTAATTTAGTAATTCCCAGAGAATTCCGACAACTTATAAGATGCCGTTTAGAGACGACTCTTCTTAAATATTATAAAAAAAAATATTGAAAATATTAAATATTGAAAATATTATATTTTCAATAAGAAATTAAACTTTGAAAAGAATTCTAATTTTGGCTGGAAAAAAATTAAAATTGGTTGATATTAATGTGTGTCAACGTGTGTCAAGAAAATATTACCATTGGGAGATAGATAATTTAATGAAGAATTACAGTTGCTATGTTTGATCTCTTCCAACCCTGCTGAATCGAAAGTTATGACCGTTTGAAGATGAAATATTGAACATTTTTAACGAAATTTTGTTCATTTTATACGGTTCTCACGTTAGTTTAGCTTCGTTTCGTTACCCAATTTAACATAAAATTAAACTATTTCTTTATAAAACAATTTGATGCACAAATATATTCCAGTTTCCTATATTTTTAAGAAATTTGGGTTTTCGAAATGGTTGTTGATTTTACAAAATCGGATAAGCCGTTTTTAAGCAATTTTGCTCAATTGAAATGGTTCTGATGTTAGTTTTGCTTTGTTTCGTAGCTGAATACACGTTTTTCCAAAAATATATTGTTTTCGACCAGTACGGAAAACTATACAGTTTATATTCTGGATAAGATGTTTCATTACACCATAAGACGTACGCTAAATTTTTTTCTAGGTAAAAAGACTTGTCTGATAGTGCGGGAAATACAGTAATTATAAACATTCCGATTTGTGCCGTTTCTACCGAACGCATTAATAATCCAAGCTTACTGTGTTTTATTTTTTAGATACTTAATCAAATCCTACTGAATAATAACGAAGCAACTTTAAAATTGAACAAATCCGTTACATTTCGAAAATTTCCTCTAGTGTTTTTTCGGCGTTGAGATTAAAATAATAACTTTCTTCAAGCAACAATTATAAGATTATTACACTTAGTTGCACCAATTTTTTTTATCATTCTCCTTTCCAATACTCTCAAGTCTTTCACCTTCCGGCACTTGATATAAACAAAATAAGCCATCGTAACTTATTTTAACTGTACATATTCAGAATACGTGTAGTATGTACACCTTAAGCAATCGCCATCCTTAACAACATTGTTTTTATTCTCTTCAGTGTACGTTGCTTGCATGCATGCATGCATGCTTCATTTACCACACGCGCATTCATAAAATTTCTTCGGGAAAAAAACTCTCCATTCGAGCACATAATTACTCAAGCGCGCCAAGCTCATATATTAATTTGAATTTTTAATTGCGAAAATTGTGGGCTTTTAAACGTTTATTTGAATAGACAAACAAAAACTACAAAACATTTCGAATTTCACTTTTTAACGTTGAATAGCACAAAATGCGTCTTCAATGCATGTTCAGGACTATTAAACACACAGTGAAATTTCCACGTTTCGTTATGTGTACATGTGTACGTGCGCGCGCTTGTCAAAGCACCGAACCTTCTCCGCTGAATAATTTATAGACCAAAGATGGTCAATAAACATTAATCAGTGTGCTTCGCCCATAAGACTTATCTTTCTCTCTCTGCGCGCGCGCGCAAACAAAGTGGCCACCAAACGCAAATACGACAATAATTAGATTCAATTCTGCCTCGAAAGTGATCATTGATGATATCTGGCCGTAAATCTAAAAACACTAATATAACAATAAATAATAATGATGATGTACCTACTCACTGCCGCCGCTCGCCGGAGAGCAAAGCCGTAAAGTTGAACGTTTTGGTCTTGGCTTCTTCCAAGTTTTTCATGCTCTAATTATTTGGATAAATGTTTTCTCGCATTCGCAGATGGATTTTTAGGTGTGTGCCATTATTTCCGAGAAGGCATAATTTATAAGGATATAAACGAAACGATGTGTACACGTCAAGCATAGAATATGATAACATTAAATAGCTAAGAACCGAAAAGCAGTTAGTTCGAGTAAATAAAATAAATTTCTTCGAATGCTTAATGTGCAGTCAGTGTCAAACAGTTTTACTCCAAATACACGCTATAAAAAAACTAAAGATTTAATTTGCTTGACTATAATTATTAGTTACAACTAAAAGATTTGTTAAATAAGATTCACTTAAATAATCTGACTTTTCATTATTAATTTCTAAATCTACAGTGTTTGATACTGTATTAATACAGGTGATAAATAAGTGTAGTGATTAACAATAAGCATTATTAGATCTTATATTTCAGTCTCATTATCGTTTAAATTCATAAATTCATTTTAAAGAATAAGTCATTATCTATTTTTATTTTACTTCCATATTTTTTAGTTGATTTATAAAAGCGATGGTTTATGATGGTTTAATGTTATAACTTCTTGATAATTAAATAATTTTGACGTTTTCCCACCGTGATATACAGGGTGTTCTAATTATCGTACACCATAGAAATATATGTCGTACACTTACAAATTGAACTTGCTTTAGCCAGCTATTTACATCAAAATGTAGTGTAATTAAGTTATATGGTGCACAATTCTGATTCAGTGCATGAACTAAATATCTGTCGTGAACTTGTAGTTAAATCAAGTTCATATTCAAGTTATTAAGCCAGTTAATATCTTCAAAAAGAGCAAAATAACCTAAAAAATCTCACAACGTTACTGGTGGCGACTGCAAAAAACGGTAGTAGTCACTTAAATCATTTAACTGATTTAATAATGATAAGTTTCCTATGGTGCATAATAACTGGGACATCCTATATAAAGATTGAGCCAATTTTCTTCCACTCCCGATAGCACTTTGAACTTTATTGCTTGATTAATTTACACAAGTCAATTAAAGAAAATTGAATATTTCAATTTAATAACTAAAACTCTTCTTCTTCAAAGAATACTTTCAAACCTAACTTGACTTCATAATTATTAAAACATTAAGTTGTAACAATATCTATGAAATCGTTAATTAAAAAATTCGATTTCAATCAACCATATCTAGAGATATTTATATTTAAAAAATCTAGATACCATCACTGCAAATACCAATGACTGATTTATGGGATAATTCAAATTGTAAACATGCAAATATTTATGTTTATGTGGTTATAAAATAAATAATTACTTATTAAATGGCTTCGCTTTGCGTAAGATTTAATTCGTGAGTTAATAACTCAATTAAAAACTTTACCTTCGTTAATTAGCGAGTGCACTTTAAATACCTAAAGTCATTTTTTGCTCAATCTCCCACAAAAAATACGTGTGCTACTTAAAATACAAATGTAATTTTTCACTTCTCAAGTAGTAATGCTTTAATAGCACATGTCACGATATGGTTTCTTCAAGTTACTTACTTGATGCCTACACCAACTTTTTAACGTCGTGGTGGCGCAGAACGTAATCACTTTAAAGCCTAATTCATGAAACAATGAGTGCGCACATTTATTTCAACTGACATTCAAAGAGTCATTTGAACGAAAAAACATTTACAAACTAGAGTGCTTCTTTCGTTTTGTTTGCGCGCGGAATAAAAATAAAATTGGAACGAACAAAAGACCAACAACGAAAAAATCAAAAAACTTTTCAACTCTTTAGTTTCTCTTGCAGCGCTACGTTGTAGTTGGTAGTTATTCTTACATTTCGCAGCACATGCTGGTGCATTTTCTTTTTTATTTTTATAACGCCAAAAAGATGAATCGTAAAAGATATTCGGTACATTACACACATACGCACACTATGTGATGTGCTGTGTGCTCAACTCTTTCACTTTTCTCAGCCACCTTTGTTGTGTCCAGTACGTTGTCCTCATTTCGGTTTTATTTTTAATTTTCTTGCATCTTTACTTGCATTTTCTCTCCTTTCCGCATTTGAAAACCTAATCCGCTTACACCCGTAGCGCCGTTGGTGATAATCAATTAATAAATGTACTTGGACAAATGTTGTTTTCCAAGCGTAAAAATATCATAAATCCTTCAGAAAATGACTGAGGAAGAAGAAGAAGAAGGAAAAATAGAAATTTCAACTGCTAGCCAGCATGAAATGCTATTTCTCGCGGCGTAAAACAACTTTCGTTAAGGTTATCGCATGCATGTACAAATTGTTATGTCTCTTTAACGAAATATTTTCCTCATTTACCACATTGCATTGCTTTAATAATTAATTAACTATTTGGGCATACCTCCACGGATTATCGTTTTACGTTGCTATACCATTAGGCGATATTCTCTCGTGGCTTCGAGAATATTTGGCTTGTCGGTATGAAGTCGTTAAAGCAGCTATTAATTATGTTAAACTTACAAAAAAGAAGAATGTAGAACCGAAGCTAATGTTTATGCATAAACAGCTGACCGGTAATTATGCATAGTTGAATTTTTATATCTTTCATACAAATTCAAATTCTCGAAAATACCTGAATGGTTGTTATTTTCCTATTAAAATAGTAATTAAGTCATGAAATGCGTTTGTTAAAACCAAATAACCTTAAAATAGGTTATGATTTTTTCCATACGTCTCAACATATGTTAAATACAGCTGAAATATTTCCGTTTTAAATGGTAATCATAAATTTAGCATTGGAATAAGGTATTTCTACCTTTGTCAAATAGTGTGTAATATCATATTACATTATAATATAAAACATAATAAAACAGCATCATGTTGTAGTTGTTGTGAAAGATGATTTGGTCAAATAAAAATAAAGAAAGCGAGTCTTTTACGATGTTGGGTTACTTCTCAATTACGAAGATTCGGATATTTTGATTTCAATGTACGATTAAATAAAGAAATAATTAAACATAAGCCAGCTTATTATGCAGTTCGATAAAAATTCGTCGAATCCTTGGCAGCCGCAGTCTCCATAACGTCATTGCAATTAATAACCAGTCTTAGTCGCTATTCTACATAGCCGGAAATTTTTTTAACTAGTTACCAAAAAATTAAAAATTTGTCTTAATACGACAACTCGTTTGGTGAGAACATTTCACTGCACTGCACCCCACTTAATACTCACCTAATGTCAAATGCAATTTGTACAAACATATTTCAAATATTCGCAAGTAAACATTGCATTCCATTGCATTACTGTGAAGTAAGGTCAATGTGTATAAGGCCAATTTCACTCAGCACCTGATCAGGTAGTTTTTATGCAACCCAATTTGCAATTAATTTGATAAAATCTCTCTACTACAATTTATTTATCCATTTATTATAAAAATGCCTTATACAATATATATATAGTAGATGTAATAAATTGCAAATGTTGTCATGTTCAAAACCAATTTGTCACTATTCTATTCAGCAAATAACTTAACGTTATAGATGTCTGCTCCTTTTCTTTTTATATTCCTTCACATGAACATGATCATCATATATATCAGCAATAAAATAGTAAACTTTGGCATGCAAGAACAATTTATTTAAGTTTACTATTAGCTTTGTCATTTTATTCACACATCTGTTGTTTCAATCTATGCTCCTTGAAGGTGTATTAAAATATATCAATTGTCTTAAAAGCAATAACAAGTAAAATAATGGTTTACAATAATAGTAATTAATATTTAATCATAACAATTAATGTATATTTAATTAATTTCTATCATAATTTAAAAATCTTTAGAGGTAAAACTTGCCAACTTACTTTCTCACTTTATGATTACTAAAAACATGAATGCAATTCAAACACAATAAACTTTACAAATATTTTTAAATATTATAAGACTAATTATTAACATTATCAAGAATTAGAAACAGTTACTACAATAATTAGAAATTTCATGTCATTGTCATGAGATATTGTCCATCTAATAACTGTAATTACCAAGATAGAACTGAAACAAAGTATATGATTCTTTGTCAAGTACCTACATGCTCAAGCAGACAAACTAATGCGTTCATGAAGCAATGCAAAATGAAGAACTTATTCAACATCATGTTGCAAACACTCTCCCGGTGCGCTCATTGCTGAAATGACTTGAAATTCTACGCTTGAATGCGTACCGTTCTTACTCATCGTTCTTTTATTTGGTAAGAAATCATCAGTATCAATAAAATCTTGAAAAACTCCAAGTGTGTACATTCTTCGACTCCTCAAGTCTTTTGTAAATACTCGAGGTAAGTGAGTAAAAGTAGAAATATTCAATAAGATTATTTTCTACTTTTTAAATCATCCTCTTCGAAATAATAAACTCATCAAAACTCATGCAACGTGACTGGAATACAATTTTACAAATTAATCTAGAATAAAAACCATCATTTTTCAACGGTAATAAATGGTCGTAAAATCAATTCTTAATTAACGAAACACGAAACTTGAGTGCACATCAAAACAAAAACTAATTAATCGTCAATAATCGAGGTTAGAAAGTAATGCATTTGGTACTAAAACTAATGAACGAAACGTGATATTTGATCAATCAACATGCGTCGATTTTAATTATGATAACACAGCCGAGCAATAAATAAAATGTTGTTGATAAGTGAGAGAAACCACAATCAAAAAGTCATAAAATCCGAACGCTGAAACAACAAAAACATAATTAAGTAAAGTTGCAAGTTTCTAGTAATCAATATGATTATTTTATTCTGCAGGTATATTTATTATATAGGTACAACGCATTGCGCTGTTGTTCTTGTTGCTGTTGTTGTTGTTGTTGTTGTTTCTTAGAGAAAAGAACAATTTATTATTGCCATAAAGATGTAAGGCATGTAAGCCATAAAATGAAATTGGGTTTATTAGAAATTTCCTCGTCTTGCGATGCGATGCTGCAAGTCGCCTTTGCCACTTTAGCACTATCAAGATAAATTTATCCCATTTACTTAAATTATAAAAATTCAATTAAAATTTCAAATTACGCATCATGTGCACCACACTTTAATTAATTGTACGCGCTCGTGAATATCTTACCGCCTGCCGTATGAGCATTAACATCAATTGCATCTAATTCCGTTCGTTTAATACTCTTTAAGTTTAAATAAAATTTACTTGAAGGACTTTTTGACTCTTGGCCCAACTACTAAATTCCTATACAATTTCCACTTATTGCCTCGCCTGATAACTTCATTCCACGCGGGAATAATGCAACAAGGAAAATTTTCTCTGAATGGAGATCAAATCCAAGAAAAGTATTTCACTTTTACGACTGGAATACATTATTATCACGAGGCGCGCAGAGCTCGTACAGGTTTTTCTATTTCATATTTTTTTAATTTCACCGCACATGGACGAGCACGAAGAAGAAAATGAGCAATTTTGATACATAATAAAAGCGCGCCAGCTGTAAGTCAGCCATACATCTGTTTGCTGCGCGGATTCGTAATAAAATCCGGCGACCTGGAACATTAAAAAGCCACAAAGATGACGCGAACGCGTATCAGCAATCCAAAGAGACATTATTGTTAACCATCCATGGTGTTTTGCGGTGGTGCTGTATCAAGAGAAGAGCGATTCAAGTAACTCTATCAGCAACGAGAGTGGCTGGCTGGTGCACATCATACACGTCCAATGTAAAATTGTAATACGGAATGCAATAATAAATAATAAAGAAGCGCATAAAGCATGCCCAACCACCATAAACCTGGAACCAGCGAGTATGAAATAAAAGCAAAAATTAACCGAACAACAACTACAACTGCATGCTAAATGCGATGCACTCACAGCCCACTTGCATTGCTCAGACAATTACCGGTTGGTATGCACTCATTGTAAGAAAATGCACAAAACCACAGATAAAGATAAAGCTATTTTAGATGGTTTTACAATCTATTATAATAGTCAAAATCCTTGTTTTGTTAATTGAACGCAGCAAGGCATTAATAAATCAATTTTCTCTTGAAAGGTATAAAGAAAATTATATTCTTATCTCAGCCATAATGTTATCCAATAAATGTTTGGTAACAATGCAGTATATGCCAATAAAGCAGGCAGTGAAATTAATTAAGATAATTGAAAACGAAAGCAAAAGTTTTGTTTCAATTCACTCCTTGGTGACTTAAACAATAAACAAGTCCTATTATATGAATGTCACCATCATATAAACATTTAATTGTATCAGATAATAGTTAATCTTGTAATTCGTAATACAATTCGTTGTGTTATTATTGGATCACCACGGTAATGCATAGCTGCACCGCCTCCGCTCCCATTTCATATTGTAATAAATCCGGTGAACCCTTGATTATCAAATTTGCAAACCAATATGATCGCAATTAATTCTACAATTAAAATATTTAACGTCATTATGAAGGACTTGAGGCAATTCAGTTTAGTTCAGTGAGTTAAGTCTAGTTTGCCAACGAATTCAGAATGAAGTGCCTTCACCACGATTAGTTTCCGACAAAACGAATTTTACGCGAAAAAAGTGTTCACTGACTTTGATTTAGTTTTGCAGATTACAACAAATAGCAAATGCGTTTAAACGTGAACAAGACGTTTTATCAAGTAAAACTCTACTAAATCCATTTGACTACTTGGTTTATTACACCTAATCGTGATTGTTTCACCGGCAAATTATCACAGGAAGAATCAAATTGTACGTCTTCCTGTACTTGACGTAATTCCCGCGTCTACGTTACCGACAGACAAGTCATTTTATTGTCTTCCTCTTCTTGCAAGCTGAAATTCTTCGGCTCGTGGAATTCTTGGCCGACGATGAACGTGAACGCATTCTCAATAAATTACAGCGCGTTTACACCAATTATCACGTTTAGTATTCAAGCGCTCCTCGAGCGCGCATTACTCTTCTCGCTTTGCTCGTTTCGTTCGCCGGTCTTTGACCACTTCCTCGGTCCGTGCGATTCTTTTCTTTCGTAACGTAATCTCGTATTTCCTCCGCGGAGATTTCTTTCCATGCCGCTCACGCGTTTTTTTTCGGTATTCACTAACCAACAAATTCTTATTATTCGCTTGATTGATTTTGCCATCCGCTCCGAATGCAGCCAGCCGTTCGAGTTTTCAACGCGTAAAAAAACGAAACGCACACCAAGTATTTAATTTCTCTAGTCGCGTCCGAAGCGCATGCAGAAGACGAGCAATTGAATTCGTAGAAAACAATTAAACATACAATTCATACAAATGTAAAACCATCGCAGCGGTTGCTTGCAAAGTACCGCTTTTCAATGTACCGTAACTTTTTCTCCAAGCAGCCAATTGTTCACGCCGAGAGACGCGACCAACTAAGCGTCCTTTAAATTGTACTTAATTAATATATAAAAATCCGAAAACCATCAACGCTAATTAATTGAGCCATTGACACTTTGCTTCGTTTAGTTTTGATGCTCTGCTAATTGTATTTCATTTACATTTAGATTAAGTTTCATCACATCTGATAATTTAATGGATTTCCTGAAACTTAAATTTCATTATCTTCTGATCACTCACTTATCACAAATAAATTAGAGACGAAAACGAGGCCAGTTGACCCATGCATAAAATACGATTTGTCTTGGATACTAAGAGAAGAAAACTTTGGTAAACATTAAGTAAGTAATTAGATTTACTATAGCAATTTATTCGGACAACAAAATTTAATGGAAGTAGTTGTTACCTTAGTTTATTCACTGAAGAGAAGGGAGTATCCACATTCACATTCGTAGAGCAGAAAAGTTTTAATGATAAATCCAATCAACAAATTTTCCAAGTGATTTCGTGATTCCACATCTTCTTCCAAGGGCAGCAGAGTAAGTACCCAATAGGCGTTTTAATTTTCTTCTATATGAACTTATTTTGTCTTTAAACTTCACTTTTCTCTGATAATAATACTTCCAATAAGTACTTACATTACACTACTTAATTAGTATTATTTCTGCACATACCTCATAAGTTTAAAACTTAACAATCTGAAACGTTGCTGCTTAACAAACGATTATAATTTTACAACATTTCTTATCGTATCCAATCACCCGTTGATTTCTTCTATTGATATGAAAGAAAAGCGGGACATTAAGATTATTTATTCGTGTGCCCACTTATTTAATTGGCAATAAATTAAAGCACACTAAAGTATATGCAAGAACTATAGAAATTAATTAATCGTGTCGTTGACAGCGACGATTTTCTGCGACACGTGCTAATTGCATTCAATCCAGCATTCGATAAGCTTTCCTCCACGCGCGCGATTGCAGTGTATTCATTGAACGGCAAATAAATAAATAAATGCACCTCAAGAACTCGACACACATTTCGCTCGCCGCGCGGATCGTATTCATCAATTCTTCATTTCTTTGCGCGCGCGCGCGCGCGCACACATTTTCTGCAATAAATAATTTATTAATCAATTTACAGGCCGAATGTGACTATCGCCGTACGAATCAAAGCGGTTTCTAACTGCAGCCCATAAACATGCCCATGCTAATGGCAACTGCAAAATATAAATAATACGTGTCGGAAAATGCCACATGCACGTAAGATCATCACACACGCATCATATTGCCACGAGTAAAAGTAGAAACCTAGGCGTTGTACTCACTTACTTACTGATCGTTTGATGCGAACTACCTACTTGTTTATTACTGAATACAATGTACAAAATTAATTTATCTTAATGTTTGTACAACGTGTTTTTGTCAATAAATGCTGACATTTAGATTGCCAACAAACAACCGTTGCTAATTCATCTCTTTTGTACTCATTCTAAATCAACTATTGATGACTTTAGAAATTACTCAAAGTACTTTGGCCAAGTAATATTTAATTGAATGTATTGAATAAGTATTATCTATATTCATGTATCGTTTAAGGCATGTTTGTTTGTTCTTGGTATATCTTGAACATTATTTATAAACAATCATTTTAAGAAGTAATAAAATGATTGATTTATGAAACAACGCAAATCCCTGAATCTTAGCTAATTCCAGAACTATTTAAGTAATTTTATTCAGCACATGTTCAATATCAATATCACTTATAATCACAAAGTTCTCTTAAGTCAGGAAACAGTATGAGGGAGCAAGTACACTGATTAGATGATGGTACCTCACCCATGAACGAGTCTTCTTCCAGGTTCAAAACTATGCCATGGATCTTGGGACAACATTAAATACCCTGTGACACGTATCCTAATTCTCACATCTCTTATTAATGAGACTGATCAACCATACCGTCACCTTCTATGTTCTGGTAAGTATTACTCAATTTTTAAAGTTAAATAACTTCCTTGTCTAAAACTAACTGATTTGAATCATTACCTACAGCTAAAACCACAAAGTAAAATCATATTTTATTCCAGGATTTCCACTTTTGTTTGTATATGCCTTAGTGATGTAATACTTAATATTTTCTTTATATTAAAACAGAAACGATCACTTTAAGTACCAAATGCAATTATATTAAAGCAACTGACGGAAGGATTTACTCATAAAAATTTGCACAATTCAAAGGCTACGTGGTGCACGTAGAAATTGCAAATCGCAGCGCTTTTGACACATTGAATACATTCATTATATGAAATTTATTGCAGCCGACTCTTAATAATATTATTAACTTTATCTTTATCACAGCTCCTCGGCCTATCGCACGGCCAGTGAGAAATCGCAACCGCATCACCGAGTGCCACATTCACTTAAGCGGTAATTATGATCATTAGTTAACTCTGGCATCATTGAATCCATGCGGAATTGATATGCTCATTAGTTGGACATGAAGCCTACATACAGCTTTTTGTTTCGTTTAGAAACTCATACCTTAATTTATTGAATCAACTTAATCGATTGCAGCGCAAAACAAACTTTCAAGATTTTCATTAATTATCGGAAAAACGCCAACCGCCTCTCCTTGCGGAATGTAATTTATTCCATAAATCAATATCGTTTCCAATTCGACGCAAACACTTTCAATAATTGAAAATAGGTTTGCATACGCTCAGCGCTCATTATTCATGACATTTTGCGTTACTAAACAATAACCACTTGCAAATCTTATTAACAATTAGCGATTAATCATAGTGCTATTGATCATGTGAATTATGAATATTCCCAACATTCAATATCGCAGCAAGTGTGTTCGGCTAGACGACCATGGAAATCAAATTAGCTTTATTCTTATCATGATATTTTACACATGTGCATTATGTACATGCATGCGTTTCAGTAAACGTGTTAAAACATAATTGCGGATGGAGGTAAATGTAAGTACGGCATTCATTTGACTATGCATCTGCAGCGCACATAATTTACTTAATAATTACATTTTGTATTGCAATCGCTCTCTGCAGATGCAGGCAGCAATAAATTTCTTTGATATCGCTAGGATTTATCTTGCTTAATCTTGAAATTGCCAACAATGATTGCAAAATAAAACACTCAAACGTTCGGCATGCGTAAGACCATTATCTCTTTTGCATGTTTTATACATTTATTGCTGCCAATTTTCATCTATAAAAGTGAAATTTTCATGGATGTAATAGTTAATTATTTCTTTACTTTACTTTTAGTTCATTGAAACTTTAATTAAAATAAACTGAACGTTATAAATCCAAAATGCATATTATTATTTGTACGTTATTAATTTTTTTTCTCAATCTTACAAGTCAATTCCACCGTGGTCCTCAGACTTTTACCCGGCTTGTTACGGCCCCATTGGGTTTCATGACCTCTATTCTGGGGTCATTCTGTTCTCGAGAATGGTCCTTAGTCTCCCAACCTGATTCCATTATTGTTTAAAATGTTTGACCATCAGGAAACGGAGGAATAGCGATTTCTTATACATGGCTAACTAAGCTCGATAACATGTATAAGATCTACTTCCATGGGAAGCAAAATCTCTGACTTCATTAATGTTTTAATGAAGATATAAAAAGGTAAGCACTTTCGCTAAAAATCTAATTACTTGGAGTAGATTTACTCTTGTTTCAAGAAAGACTCAGGAACCAAGCAAATATCATTAGATTGGATGCAACGTTATTTTTTGATCTTTAGAAATTTCAAAATTTCTTCCGCATAAATTCTAGAGACACTCATTAATTAGATAAAAATTATAGATTTCTGCATTTCCATTTAGCATAAAGTGAAATTTTAATGAGTTTTCACAAATGGTTACATTTCTTGCTTCTACTCATTGTGCATTCAATTTAAACTGAGTATGACAAAATAACGTGGAAGTCGTAATTTACAAATTTATGACTCTTTATTACATTAACCGCATTAAAAGCGATTTTATGAGGTTTTTCAACTCTTTGTTTAAGCACTTTCCCGAAATATGTAATCACATGCCTTTTATTCACCATTAATAAATACTTCGTTGAATATGATGAGTATCTATTAAAATTGCAAGTTCTCGGAAGAAAGTCCAACAAAAACTATTGTTACTATCACTTCTATTAATGTTCATGTTCAATCAATTATCTATTATCTAGTGCATGAAGCGAATACTACACTTCGCTACATGGACATTATCAACAAGTTCATTTTGTGTATAGTCGCACTCAAGACGAGCCGACAACAATTGAGATAATCAAACAACAATTCGATCTTCATACTAATTAATCATACTAGAAATCCGACTGCCGAATGGAGCCTACTGTGTTGATGAAATTTTCGGCAACCTAACATGAAATATGCCAGCACTCACGAAACATTATTCACATGTCATTTTTTATCATTAAAATTCAGAAACACAAATTTATTAAACGCTACATCATGTAAGTGGATCAGGCGAGCTGGTGTTAACAATGAAATGAAAGTCATAAAACTACACATGATTTCGTAAGAGTAAAATGAAAGTCATCAGCATTGTAATTGGTAAATCATGTATGCATCTAGGAATTTCGATAAGGGTAACGAACACGGCAGTACGCAATATTCTAGTACGTAATTAATCATCGTGTCCAGCTTATTAAAAATAATAACCGCCAATTATTGCCAAATCTAATGCAAAATAAACGCAACCAGCGAGTCATAATGAAGTATGAGATAGTCAATTAGTTGTTAATTAGTTCTACTTGCATAAGATAAGTAATTGAATTATAATACTTAAACCACACTCATAAATAAGTCGAAGACTAGTTAATTATTATTGCAATCATTCGAAGCAATTCGCATTTCTATGTACCATAATTATGCCATAAGATTAGCCGAGCAGCTCAAGAACAAATCCTCGGTAAAATGATGCAAATGATCAAAGCGAATGCAAACGCATACTCAAATATGTATATAGTTAAAGCCACTTTTATTCTTCAGTGAAGAGTTTGATTTGTATCTGCTGTTGCTGTTGCAGAATGCAGCAATTGAATTGAAACACAAGCCGTAAAGAACGCCGACAGCTTAAGAGATCTTCGCATTTAAATAAAGCGCGTATTAAAGCATTGACTGTAATGCAATTACGGCCGGGTAAAACTACAAGAGAAATAAAATATTTAATAAGTAAATGCTCTTGCACCGGTCTCAAGTGAGCGACTCTGAAGATGTTCAAGACGCATTTCAAAATGCTTATTCATTACACTTATGTGTGTGCAGACTTTACTCATTACGAGCCTGCTTCCATATGCTTCTAATATAAGTAATGTTTGTAATTAGGAATGCGCATTATGTATATTTTCATGCTTTTTAAGACATGACCATGAAACTAAAGTAGCTACCTTATTAGACCATTGGCTAATATATTTTTAAGTAGCAAGCGCATGTTTGTTGGGAGCCATTTGGTGTATTTTAAATATAATTGACAATTTTCTAAGTGGTTGTTATAAAGAGCCATGCATAATTTAAGGTATTATCATTTGTGAAAGTTGCTTAGTTTAATAAATAGTCAAAACAAATGCTCAGCGCCATCTCATGATGCTTACTCGTAACTGTTATAGTAGGTTCCTGTTTCTTTTTCCATAGTTGAACCAGCTGCTACGAGATGACAGCATGTTGATTATTATAATCATTTTATTGATTACTCCTTCAAGAACTAATGATATTGTTAATTTATTTCAAGTATCATCATACCAGACATCAATTAATATCAATTAGTCACTCAAACAATTTGCTAATAGCATAGTTACCATAATAGGTAATCAACTATTAAACTGAAAATATATTGATTGCAATTTAACATTACGAACAATATAAACCTAAAATAGATTCTAAAATTGCCTCAGTATTACTTAAGATCATAAACTTATCATATTAAATATATCGAGACGTGTAACTGATTGAATTTATTTAAATATTTATGTAATTCAAGTAATTTCGAAATTTATCGAATTATTCAAATCGTTTCAATTTCAAAATAACACTATAAAACTCCGATTACCAAAAAAACGCAAGTGTACATAACGAGAAGCGTAGGCGTAACTTTATTACAGTATCGCAATGCGCATCGCCCGCAAGCATATAAGCGCAGTACATCTGCCGCCGCCACGGCCAACCGCCAACCACCCCCGTCGCTAGCGAATTGTAACATTTCCGCAAAACGGAAACAAACTTGCGACGCAACGCATTCGCCGAAGGGAGGCAGCAGTAAATAGCGTTGTGATTGGCGCATTCCAAACGAATGGAAACAATTTTCCGACGACGAATCCGAAGGAAAATGAAAATGCTTCCACATAATATCGCCATCATGCGTTTTACGTGCTTCCTTAAATGATGCAAGTGAAGAGAAATGCTGCATAAATCTCACTTTATTGAGCAATAAAAAAATCTCATATCAATGCCGCAATATTGATTTAAATTTTTAAACTTTGTCGTAAATTTCATTGCAATCACAACTAAATAAATAATGATTTATCGCCGTTGAATTTCTCGTTCGAATGAAAATTCTTACGAGAAAACTCCAAATAAAAATCGAGAAATCGAGAGGTGTGTTTCACACCAATAAATATTACCATAGCTACGATCAAAAATTATATAATGAGAAGCTTAAATAAAAAATAGAATATTTTCAAGCCAGTCTAAAGTAGACTAATCATAAATACCTGGAACACACCTTGTTAGTTCCCATTTACGATGAATATTAATATTCATGTAACAACAACATCTTAAATAATTCTCTCATTTGGGATCGTGTAATTTGTCAAATTAGTCACGCATTTTGCCGTAAATAAATTTCGCACAAATAAGATTGATAAATCATTTCGTGTCATTTAATATACCCACTAAAGAGATGCTGCAAGCATTTAAAAAAGAATTAATTCTGCATAAGGAACTTGACAAACCAAACGCCCAAGGTGTTGTGTTGTTGGCACTTTCACCAATTCTACGTTATAACACCACCATCAAAACCATATTGAAATTCTAGATGAATATAGAGCAAAGCAATTAAAAAGCATTTCTGCATCACATAACATTTATGTGTGCCAATGTTAGTAATACCACTCCATTGGAGGACATTAATTGATGATGAAAAATACATCATTCGTACATCCGCTCTTACGTAACCATTTAATTTGTATTTATTGCATTCGGTTTTCGTTTTTGGAATTTAGATTATTTCATATACTAAAACTCTCGTAAAAATAAAATTTCCTCACGCAAACCAAATTATTAAATAACAAAAAGCGCCTCTAATATTTGCATTACTAAGTGTTAATGACAATCAAAAAACTTATAATGCCTTCGAGCACAATCCACCTTTTAAATCAATTAGTAATAGAATAACCTAATAAGAAACACGATTAATAACTTTATTGTCAATACATTTCATCATCATAATTGACTGACACGAAACAAATTATTAATCATCCACGTATTATGATTAGCTCCTTTATGAATACGTTATGAAATCAGTTTTTATTTCATTTTTTAGCTGTCGATCAATTTATGAATGGAGTAAACTCTAAGCGATTGCAAATGTAAATTAAATCGCAACGCGCACGTTTGTATCAATTTATTTCGAACATGTTTGGTGACACTATAAATTCGGATTATGCAACAAAAGCGGCTGCGAATCGATACGCGAATTTACAACGCAATCCATTACTATTACAACTACATTAATAGCACATTTAGCTCTTAAGCTCTGCCCAGTTTAATGTTCGCGATTTTTTTTTCTCTCGTGCGACTGCCTGCTTTAAATCTCTATTTAGTTCTATCCTGTTACACTTTTTGCCGCCGATTTTGACGCGTGTTTTAAAATGCAACAATTTTCGCTCTCGTTTATTTTATTGCAAAATCCACTTTTAGCATTTCGCTAAAATTCTTACATAAATTAAAATTCGCACTCAAAATTTCAAATGTCATATTACCAGAAATTTATTCGCGAATAAAAACCGACAGAAAAAATATTTTAATTATTGCCTTAAACGTAGAAATATTAAATGCAATTGCAATGCAAACGTGTCTGTCGTGCTCAATGAATAAGCCAGCACCATAAAAGGTTTCATTCAATTGCTGTCTGGCAGCGTTGAGATAATCTGACAATTATTCCAAATATTTTTATTCGAATTAAATAGACACGTCTATTAAATCGGTGTTAAAAATTTAATCTACTTTGAGTATTAAACAATTAATTAATGAAATTGCAAGAGATAAGCATTGATTTCTTTCTAATATTGCTACATTTTACTTTTAAAAATATAGTGAAATTAGAACAAATTCAATATATGCACTGACATTTATTTCGAAAATAATGTGCAAAAAAATATTACCGTAAATTGATGGTTTAAGTGCAGGTAAGTAAGTAACTGATTCAAATCTTTTGCGAATTTAAAAGGTGCTTGTGCAAAATTGCCAACAGGTATTTGATTACCCGCTTACCTACTAGTTATTTTGAACGCTTTATATGGATTTTAATAACTTTCGATTGGATTTTGATTCGATACAGTTTTACCTTTACTTATTATTATGAACGCTTCACGGTAAGAAGATAATTAACAAAAAATTCCCACATGCAATATTGTGACTTATTGAGTAATGCTCTCCATTACGTCGCAGAACCATGTGGTGACATTCATTATTTCATATGCCAAAATAAACATTAAAGCAATTCTTCGCTTGTTTCTCGAACGCATTATTAACCGATAAATAAATTCTTGAAAATCCAATGTTCCAATTCCACACGGCGAGTGCGTGGTCAAGGTTGACGAAGAAAGACGGCAAAGCAGTAGGCTTAAGGTTCACTTCACTGAACACTTTCGATTTTTAACTCAGGTAGACAATATTATTATATCATCTCACCGCGTAAAAATCACCGACATGCTCGTAAAACCTAACCCGATTAAATTAAAATTCACACTTTGATTAATAATCGATCTAAAACCAGAAGAATGTCGATCGACATGTTGTCCTTCAGTTATTTTTCCAAATTAATTGTAACATGGTCAAAGTGTAACACGAGTCTGGAAATATTCAATGTAATCTGTCCGTTGCAAGGATAATCAAAATTTCAGCTTCATGAATAATAGGATGACATTTCATATCCCCCCTTCGGCCCGCTTGCGTCTATGGTGGTAAAATTTCTCCTCAATAAACTGATCACATGCATCACGAGCGAGTTCGATGAATGTGACCGTCACGTGTAAGTACAGATGATAAGTTGAACCGATAATAGAGAGTCCATTGTGTCCGTTCCGTTGTGATTTGTGCGATTCGAATGGCATCGCAGCGCCGCACACAATCATCTATCGACTGCCCGAGCATAATACAACCGTGGACGTCGAGTACCATCGTCCCAATCCACCCACGAGAAGCGCGACGACGATATTCGCACGTTTATATATCAAGCACCGATCATCGAATGTGCGAATAATATATGCGTTTCCTATCCTTCATTCCAATCCTTTCAAAATCCTCCAAAAAACCATCCTCACTCTCCCTACTAAATCCATTAACCTCCAAACTTTTAATCTCCCCAAATCTCACCCTTCACCTCTACAAAATATCTATTCATCTAGTGATTAAACTAGGGAACGTTAAAATTGCCTAGAAAGAAGTGAAATCGAGTAATGAACGAGTAAACGTTTTGGCAGCCGTTTGTCATCATTGGTCATATACCTCGTCGCTCCTCTCATATTCATCAAACGCCCATGCGGATGATATCGTACTTGCAATCGTTCAAACACAATCGCACACAATCGGCCACGTCAAAGGCGACACACAACACACAACTGCGATCGGCCCACATGCAAAGTGCACCAGCACCATCAAGAAGCCATATGGATATCGAGATGAAGGCGCGCTCTGAATGATAGATACCTGACTGACGATGAAAACCTAATCACTAACGAGCGTCAATGTCCATAATTGATAAAGAGCAAGCAAAAGCAAACGCAAGCGAATTAAATTAGCTCTCATTTTCGACAAACAAACAAAACCGTAAATAACGATATTTTGAAATTGTGGAATTATCATTCGCAAGACGCATTATTGCGAGACATTAAGGTGGAGTAGTGGCAGTGTCTAATTCAAAGCGCAACCGCAGCCAGCCAATTAACCGCGCGCTTAATCGGTAATTAAGATGTAAATTGTGTGCGTTTGGCCATTCATGGTCTCTTCACGAGAGTAAAAGAATGGAAAGAGAAGAAATGCATTGTGGCCTTGTGCTCGTATCGTACTTGTACGACAACGAAACGTGTATTGAATTTCCCTTTTTCGGCCATGCTATTATTTTATTGAATGCTTCCACATTGTATTATATGGGCGTTTAATAACCACACTACAATGCATAATTTAAATCATTTACCTTGAATATACACTAAAAAACAAATGACTCAAATCTTCTTTGGAAACAAAATCGAAAAAAATCGGCAACAATAAGGGATGAAACCCAACCGCAATTGACTAAATCGAGCATGATGAGCACTTCCAGTGACGCATTTGATTTGTTTGTTATTCAATCCAATCCGCATGTTGGGAAGTCTATTCGCAAGGCTCGAGCAGAGAAAAAGATCATTTAATATCATCACCATCGTCGTCGTCGTCTTCGCAATCTAAAATTACACATCGTGTATTCAACAACTAAAATTCCGCACAATAAAAACGGCACAAAGAAGAGAGGTTTGCTTGGTGTCGCTACTGCTGTCGCTGCCATTGAATTAAGATTAATAAAAGAATTTATTTAATGTAAGCGTTTTTAAAAAGGATCAAATTATGCGTTCATTTCAACGATTTCGTGCGCTCGCTTTCTTTCACATTCTGTACACACAGCAGCGAAACATCGACTTTTTTGGTTTCCTCTGCCTCCTCAATGCACCCAAGTGTTTTCCTCCTTTTTTCCGAGTTCCTCCCATGTTTACACTGGAAATTTACTTTTGTTCACAATTGTACATTGTTTACAATGGCACAGAAAGCAAGCATTCTCGAAGAAATCGCAAAAAATATGTTGAGCTTGCCACTATTCTTAAACGCTTTGTTGTGATTTGTTTAGTTCGATTAAACCGCCCTCTAGCACTTATTGTACTGTGGTTTTTCTTCTTCCTTTATATTTGTTCATAGCCAATTCGAGTTAATAAATGTATATGCAGTATGAATGTGAAATCATCGGTGAACTTAAGTTAAGTCACTAGCATATATGAAACATCTAAATTACGCAGAAATATTTCGAATGTCTTGCGGCTGGCTGCATGAAAACCCGTAACCGATTGCGTTCGCCAATGATGATTATTAAAAATGGTTAAATTGTGATCGCACCCGAGGGCATCAACGTAACGACGACGTCGACGTCGGTTAAATGTTATTAACATTAAGCGCTCTGCTCCAGTATAAACAACGATTAGAAAATGTTATATCAAAGTTGTTCGCTATTTTGTGCATTTTTCCGCACGTCACCGCGCACGTGAGGCACGGCGGAAAAAGTGGATGAATGAGACGAAAAGTTGAACATGACACGTATGAAATTAATCGAATAGTTTTGTGCTGCTGTGCGCGCGCACACAGGATGTGATTCCAAAACGACTACAACGCAATGTAATAATAATATGTGCGACGTTGGAAAAAATATGAACAAATGTGACCTGAATCGAACGCGTTTCGTGTAACTTTTCTTTAGGAAATGCTTGCAGTTTGTTTGCGAATTTTTCAGTATGATAATTTCACTCGAATTTATTCAATGCGGCTTATTATTATAGTTCAAAGACACAAATACGCAATTATATCCATATCCTGATTTTCAAATTCACACAGACCTGCATCAAATATTCAAACACTTCCCAGCATTCACCTCACACCAACTCGCAATTCCGAATAAGGTCCTGTTCTATTATTGTATTATTACGTACGCCACGTGTGACAATTTATTGATAAACTTGATTATAATCTACTTGTGTGCATGTACAACAACAACAAAATTGCAATCTTTGTCTTTCTCCATTAAATCAATGCTCGCATAAAGCAAGTGGGTATCGAATGGGAACAGGAATAAGCACAGTAAAGCTTACTTAAGCCATGGATTTTGTGCTCGTATTGTCTACTACTCGTATTATAAATCAGTGTAGGCTCGAGCAATTCGTGTTCTGCAAGACAACAATTGCAAGATATACGAACATTAAAGAACATGGGGAACAAATCGATAATTTTCGTATGGCAATTATTTGTTAAACACGTTATTGCGTAATGCTTTTCTAGAAATGTGATGACTTGTAAAATATTAAGATCTTAAAAAGGCAGAAATTTATTTGATGGCAATTAAAATAATAATTTCTCAATTCAACGCATGTGCAGCAAAAATTTAGCGAATTGCATTGCTAAACATTAACCTTTCGAGTTCTGTCGTCCTTTCGTCCTTTCGTCACAACCGCTTGAAAATATCAAGCAAGTCATAAATTTCATTAATTATTTTTTTCTCGAAATATTAATTCGCATTAAGCGTAATCTACTTTTAGCATTTGTGGCATTATCCACTTGCTTATCGCTCGCGTGTGCCCACTTTTCATCTTATTCATGCACTTTTTCCTGCTGGCACAATTGACAAACGTACAACTTTTGACTGCATGATCTATGCGTGCGCTGCTTGCTTACCGCTGCACGCGTAATAACAAGGCTATTCCGATTCAGGTGCAAATCGCGCGTCGCTTAGATTTTGGAGCGGTCTCGTATGGTGAAAGGACCATGCACCAAACTGACTCAAATCGTGTGTACACCAACCAGCCACATCGTTAATGTATGCATGCGTATGTGTTATGCTCGACATTCAGCGGTAGCGATGAAATCAACCACACCTTCGTCAACATCGCAACGATGGTTTCTGTATTGCCCCCTCGCGACTGCAATTCGCGAACGAATCTCGCTGCTGTTTTCGACTATAAATACCGAATCGGTGAAGTGTAACGATACAGACGCACATCGTCAATTCAGCTTGATACATCCTTAAGAGCAAAAAAATGGCATTCAAAGTAAGTACCGAAATTGAATGCCTTACACAATTTATTGAACAATTATTCCGTTTACAGCTTATCGCTCTTGCCGCCTTCTTGGCCGTAGCCAACGCCGGTGCACCCATCGCCTACGCACCAGCGCACTACTCAGCCGCCCCAGCCGTCTCGTACGCTAGCTATTCATCCCCCGCAATTGCCAAAGTAGCCGCCGCTCCATACGCCTATGCCGCCCCAGCCTATGCCGCTCCAGCCTATGCCAAAGTTGCCGCTCCAGCTGTATCTTATGCCGCGCCAGTAGCGCACTACGCTCAAGCTGCCCCCGTTGCGCATTACGCTCACGCCGCACCAGTCGCCTATGCCGCCCCAGCCATCGCCAAGGTCGCATACGCCGCACCAGTCGCCAAGACCATCATTGCTGAAGCGCCTGCCGCCTACGATTTCGGCTACTCCGTCAACGACCCCCATACCGGCGATAGCAAGAGCCAAAGCGAAAGCCGTCGCGGTGATGCCGTCCACGGCAGCTACTCGCTCGTTGATGCTGACGGTTACAAACGTACCGTTGAATACACCGCCGATGCCCACAATGGTTTCAACGCCGTCGTCCACCGTGAACCCGCCGCGGTTGTTGCCAAAGTCGCCGCTCCAGTCGTCAAAGTAGCCGCTGCCCCCATTGCGCACTACGCTCATGCTGCCCCAGTTGCCCACTATGCCCATGCTGCCCCCGTAGCGCACTATGCCGCCGCTCCAGTCGCTAAGGTCGCATACTCTGCCGCCCCAGCTGTCAGCTATGCTTCCTACACACCAGCCGTCGCTAAGGTAGCCGCTCCCGTCGCCTACGGCGCACCAGCCTACTACCACCACTAAACCTGAGAGGATGAAGCTCAACTACTATCGAATTCCACGGCAAGACAAGGAATAGTATTTATTTTATTGTTATTTGTACTTAATTAAGTTTGAATACTAAATGCCATTGTAAAGTTTATAATATAAACCCTACAAAAATAACAACTACTTCTCAAAATGATTGCAAATATCCCTTCGCGACTCGTTGTCGTATTTGTTATGCATTGTCCCGCGGAAGAATAGACCAAGAGTGTAAATTGTTCGAGTTGTCACCGACATCGTCGCAAGATTAATATTTGTGCTTTTGTGACTTCTCAACTTGAGCGTATTTCATAGTTTCGCACATATTTCGCGTGCGAAACAATCGCTCGAGATGACATTAAGCATGACGGCTGCGCGTTACAACATTGTGCAACCTAGTGGGAACGGATTAAACCCCAAAAAACCCTTGGGATATTTTGCGCTGCGGCGTTGCGTTGCGCACTTTTTGCGTTCTCAGCAAACATCCTCGAGATATTAGCACAGGCAAATTCTTTGCGCATTACTGACGAAATGCAATTGCGTGGGAGTGATTTCCTTACACAGTTTACACTCTCGAAATTAGAACACGACTCTCGAGTCTTAAGTGACATTATCGGAAGAGAGAAAGAAAAGCAACACACTATCAGCCGCAGTGTGTGCATCCATCAATCTCTGCAATGCTCCACCTGTTGAACAAAACCATCGCGGCACAATGACGAAATGTATACAAACAACAACAGTTTTTTCGAGAGCTGTCCAAACAAATGTTGTCAATCTGCGCAATCTCCACTCCCTTTTTTACTCTATTCGGTGGCAAAGCTCCGGCAGACAAGAGTTATTATCGCAGAAGCACGCATTAAGCCGCATTATTGAATGTATCATCGATTGATAACAATCTTACCACCACTCATGGCGGTTTAAAGTTGCACACACACTCGTCGCATTCAATCCGTCCATCCATTCTTACATAAGTTGTGCAAGTGCGCACTTGTGCTCCGCATTCTTCGCTCGTTTCTCACCGACTCACCAGCGCAAGTGGATGCTGCTCGCTCTCTTGTCATATAATAATGACAAGTGGCCTTTTTGCAGTTAGGCTGTGCATGTCAAATTTAAATGCTCCGCATCGCAGCCGCGCTTCGCACGCAGGACCCTGATATTAATCTAGATTTCGCTTTTCAAGCATGCGCTCGCTTGTGGGAACAGCGCACAGTGTTCAATACTAATGTGGGAGTCTTCTTCTTCTGCTACGCGCACACAACGCAAAATTTAGCGCAAATATGTGGCATTGCGATGCATTTGCATATTATATTGTAGTCACAATATAAGCTTGTGTGGAAGGACCGCCGAACGGCAAATATTTCCATGAATATCTACAAATTCACGAAAAGCGCAAGAAAGAAATGCGAAATTCCTGCGCACACGCATTTCAGCCGCATTGCATTCGGTTTAATAAAACTTTCAAAATTTTATTTTCATCTTTATAACAAAATGAATACGGAAAGCGAGGATTCTGTGCGAGTGTGTGTGTGTCCTGCTTTCCATTTATGCGCAATGGCATTTTCTCTCGAATTTTTTTTTGGCGTCGAGAAGAATAATTCAAATATTTATTTAGGTGTGCATTTGATATGATAACGAATAGGGTGCAATATAAACGGAGTGTGGAGGGTTGGTCCGGTGCGGTCCAGTCGCTAGCTATCAGTTATATCCGTTGCCATCAGGAGGAACAAAACACTTGGGCACAAAAAACGCGAACGCGGACGCTCGCGCGGTCTGCCGTTGATAGCGATTCGGGAATATCGGGATACGTCATACATATCGCGTCGTCGCATTGAAAAATGTATATTGGCGCAATGCGCACGGAGAAGGGGTGTGCACGGAGTATAAGGTTAAAAATGAATTATTTTCTCCATATCCATCTAGCTATATGCATTCAGCAGTATAATGCGCAAATGAAAGAGCCGCCGAGAATAAATAAAACGCGCAGCGAAATAGGAATATGTGTGCGGGCGAAATAAAAAGGATTCGACATTGGCGACCGGCAGCAGCAACTTTGCCGGTCAGTTCGCGTTCGTCCTCCCGTCATTGGCACTCGTGCTGCCGCCGCTTTTTATACAAAAATATTGGACTGTACCGCATGCCTTGCCGCTCCCGTATATAACACTATTAACCTCGTCATTTGTGTCTGGACGCCGCATTTTTTTCCGGCGCAAATCTGCAATCATAGCCAACGTTGAATAAGTATTTTCAGCGTTTGCTGACCATGCTTCTCATCTTTCATTGCCAGCTCATATTTTACCGGAAATACAAAAATTTTTCTATAATTTCAATTGCACCCATTGCATGATTTACCAACCAATATGATTTCAACTTAATACAGATTTTAGGTTATGTAATTAGTAGAAAAACTAAACTCATTTTAAATACTTTAACCTAAATGCAAACATTTTTTGCGAATCAACGAATCGGTGAAATGATTTAACATTTGTGAAAATCTTGAGCGAATCAGTCAACTAGTGTCAATCGGTGACCGAATGTCAACGATTGTCACCGATTCTTAGCGATTGTTAACGATTGTCACCGATTGTCAACGATTATCACCGATAATCACCGATTGTCACCGATAATTAACTATATCTAACTAAAGATCAGTAGGTAAATTAAATTCCTAACTTTCAACCCCTACCTAGTCAATTATTCTCCTGAAAGGATCATAACTTCAGGAAATTTAGTTTTCTCGCGAAAACGTCTACGTCCATTCGAATTGAATTCTGTTTTAGTCATTCTGTATTTCCGCAGTGCTTGAAAACCGAGTGAAGTATAGTTTCGAACGCGTATTGTATTGTATTCGCGCCATCTTCGCAACACACATATAACATATATAAATACACTTGTGCGCGGCGCGCATTCGCGAACAACAAGCTTCTGCGAATTTACGGTGAATGTGTGTATGCCCCGCGCGCGCGCGTTCACAGTTCACCAACTCGTTGGCGTTGCCGTCTCCTCCGCCGCGCCGTCGCTTGCGACTATACAATTCAACTGTTTTGTCTTTGATATAATAGGGGATGTGGAATGGGATTCAATGGGATTTGAATAGTATTCAACAGAATTTAATAGTAAGCCGAACCGTGTCTGAATATAATTCCGGCTTGCCTCGTTCGCTCACTCTATCTGTTCCCCCCGGCTCTCGCTTCTTTTCATTGTTGTCTCCGAGCGCGTGTGCACGATGCAACCAGAGAATGGAGAGAAATTTTGAATCCATCCATCGATAAACACAAAAGCCAAGTGAAGAGTTAAACGCCGGAATGAGGCGAACGTCCGCGAAAAACAATAATAAATTATAGTAAGAGTACGGTCTCATATTGTCAAATACGTCGAACGTGGATAAAAAGAAAAGAAAACAAAAATTTCATTATTGCCGCGTGAAAGTATGAAACACACTTGACAGTATATGGAGAGGATCACGTAACCTTTGAAGGCCAGGCGCTCGCGCAATAAATATGATTGTATCCTTAGCCACCCTTGTATCATTCACACTTTGGCATTCCGCAATCGTTCCCATCTCGCTCTCGTCCTTGCGCCGAACGCACTCGATCCAGTTCGTCTCATGCGAGTGAGTGACTTTCACATCTTGTTTCGTATTCCCTTCTCAGCATGCAACAAGGGCCTCATACTATATTAGCGATACACAAGGACACAATAAGCTAATACTAATTTAATTAAATTCTTGCTGGCTTACTACATTCACTGTTACTCTGTCGCTTCATCCCTTATTTACCTCCAGTCATATTTGTATCCCATATTGGAATGTCTATTCATCCCCTCGTGCTTTTATGAAATAAATCGTCAGAATTAATTTCGAGGATTGAATTTGATGACAACGAATACTTTTCATTTGCGCGCGTGTATATTAATCAAGCCTTGCAACTAATTAAAAGCCGGAGTCAACCGGAAACCGCCGCCAGCCGCCATCGCCAACAACAGTCTCAACGCCGCTCATTATCGCGCTTCCAGGGAAATTATCAAGGCGCGGGTTGTTATTCTCTGTTCACTTTCGCAGAATCCTCTTCTT
Organism: Anaulacaspis nigra; assembly: GCA_030264675.1. NCBI lineage: Eukaryota > Metazoa > Arthropoda > Insecta > Coleoptera > Staphylinidae > Anaulacaspis > Anaulacaspis nigra. The sequence goes on from JARJDV010009701.1 coordinate 34,064, forward strand.
TTGTTGACTCGCTGAGCCATTTGTACTCGCAGTTATCTACTACTTCAAGGGAGCGGCGCGGCAAAGATGCGATGAAGAAGCTAAGAAAGCAACAATTGTCGTCGCAGCAGCCGCAAATCTTAATTTCAGATTAATACGCATAATAGACCTATTAACGTGAAGCGAAGAGTGTGCGACGTGCGTACAAATGAAATTAGAGTGTATGATGAAGAGGGGTGGCGCTTTAATTGCCGCTTAGCGTCAAACGATTATCCTCTTAAGCGAATTCTTCTTCGTCTTCAAAGCTTAGAAGATCTTCAATTTTAAAATAGATAATAAATTATAATTTATCACGAACAATTCATTTTTCACTGTCAATTCATGTGAATATTTTCCGATATTATTAGGTATGTTCTATTTAACAAAACATTGCCAACAATATCGGATGCCAATGTTATTGCATTTGATGGCATGCGCATGTTATACGGCTTTTCAATTCCGATTCGATAATTTCAACTTTTAACACATTCTACCCTATGGACAAATGCAATAAACCATACATTCCATCCTCGTATTGCAACAACCATTTTCATCAAATAACCACACGGTAGGCTAATATTTAATAACGCCATAGTTATTCCAACATACTTCATAGAGAAAATACCAATTTTGTTGCTCTTCAAACCGAATTGAAATATGCATATCAATATTGAATATTATTTTGGCCAAAAACAAATTCAATAACCATTCCGAATCGTCTACGTTTAATAAATATGTATACAGAGCAAGAGTGCGTAAATATGTCAATAATTTCCTATTTTATAACATGGAAAATGAAAATATGCATTTTCTATCTCTCTAAAGTTTCGCAAGTGTTAAAATGTATTTTAAAATAAATAAATTGAGTTAAATTTAATTAAATAAACAATAAGATAAAATAATATCGAGTTGTTTAAAATGAATAAACATTTATATAGATAAATTCAATTGTCCGGAGCGCAATCTTTCATGAAAATCCCATTTTGCTGAACAAAGAAAAACGCATGCTGAATGTTATTCTTCTTCAGCGCGCCAGCATCATATCGAAGTTAATCGCGCTCTTTTCGTCGTCGCTGACAAACAGCGTGCAAAGAAATACAACGAAATATACTTTGCGCGCGAAGAGTAGGGATACACATGGAGCGCGGCTGCTACCCCGTTGCCGTCACCGCCGCTGCCGCCGCCGCTGAGGGTGTGGCCTGGTCGTCGCCGGCACGGCTACGATTGGACGCAACATGCGATGTAGCGAGCCGTGCGCGTCGAACGCCTCATACAGTTGCGAACCGCGCGCGCGTTTTGGATCGGGTTCCGCACGCGCACCCCCCGAAATCCTGGTGGTACCAGCCGCATCATACACGCGCGCGCCCTGGTCCTCGCGCAACGCACACATAGAGCGGCCCAAGGGGGGTAAGTGCTTTGCGCGCGCTCTCTTCTTCATCCGCGTTTCGGTTACACTTTTCGTTTAGTTGCAAACCGCATCCGTCGCTAGGCGGACGAACCTTCCTCCTCATCGAGCCATCATCACAAACCGCCAACGTTACTTAAGCAACGTTACATCAACCCGCAAAGTGTAGTAAACTAGTGCGATTACAGTGTGTAGAGCATAAAATGAGTCTGCCCGGAAGTGGAGTGGACATGTCCACACTCATGTCCCAACATCCCGTGCTGGGTGCAATTCCTCCAGCGTTTTTCCTACGCGCCTCCGAACGTTACCAACGCACCCCCAAGTGCGCCCGTTGCCGCAATCACGGCGTCGTCAGTGCACTCAAAGGACACAAACGCTATTGCCGGTGGCGGGACTGTGCGTGCGCGAAATGCACGTTAATCGCGGAGCGGCAACGCGTCATGGCCGCCCAAGTCGCTCTCCGACGGCAGCAAGCGCAGGAAGAAAACGAAGCACGCGAATTAGGACTGTTATTTCCCGCACCTGGAGCCGCTGGTGTTTCCCCGACGGATGCGTCTGGCGGTGGCGGCGGCGTCGGAGGCCAACATCAACCCGGCGCAAATCTGGCACCCAGCACAACCACCAGTGGCACAATCCCCAACAACTATGACACCACAATGTCACCGATTCCAAGCGTCAGTCCAAGTTGTAAGTCAAGTCACCTTTTTCATTATAATTTCTTAACTTTAGCCTTAAAACCACCAACAATGCGCATGCAGCACCCTTCAGCTTGAGTGGTGTATCAATTAAAAATAATCACGTGCCCGACTCAAACCCCGAGAGGCTCTTAAGCGCGTGTTGATCGCTCTCGTTGCGCTATTGTTGCTCATATAATTATTGATTGTTTCTAAGAAAACTTCTTTAGTGCCACAAAATACTTAAGTATCGACTGCTGTAACAATCCGTGCGCAATATGATCCCTCATTGAGAGATCATTCCGCTTCACGCAACGTTAACGATAATGATCTTCATGTTCATCAATGATACTTTGTGGTTGTTTCCATCAAGTCCCCGATGGGGAGCATCACGCGTTGTGGCAGTGGTGGTGGTGGTTTTTGAAGAGCGTTTAATCGCAAGACTAAATGTTGGGGGCGCATCCTTGACACTCGCGTGACGCTGAAAGGGTTGAACCAGCAACATGTTAACAACACTTCACCTGAATGCTTACGAAACTCATTAGAACATGCTAAGTCTTTTATCATCCAACCCTTAAACTTCAAGTCATGCAGAGTGGTGCAATATTAGAATTTATTTTGATTTCTAATGTTAAAAAATCTGCAATTGGAAAGCGTGTTTTTGTTCATGTTTGCCACTTGATTCCCTTCACGAATATATTTGGATTTTCCAGCCGCCGAAATACACTTCAGCGAAACGCTGTAGTTTTATGAATTTTGCTGCCTCCGCGCTGCCTTTATTTCTACATTTACAGTACACAATTTTTTTTCGTCAAAACGTTTTCAATCCAACAGCGCACCATGCACAATACAAGTGCACCCTCGCCACCGCCGCCACTTTTCATCCCCGTCCGCAAGCGAAGCCTTTCTGTGCCCGGTTTCGACAATTTTTTACATCAATTGCAATGCGCTTAAAGCCGCCACCGCCGCTGCAATGCGCGCGCGCTCAAACTAAATGGTCAGAGGGTTGTTTCCGCATTGTTTTGTTTCGAGTGGTTGCTTTGCTGGACTTTGCTTCTCTTTCACAAGTGGTTCCAGACTCCCGCATTGACCAACCCCCGCCGGAAAGGGCGCGTTAGTTATTCAACTCATGAAATGAATTCAATTGCAATTTCCGAGGGAAAAAGCGCCAATATTTCCAGTTGTTTTATTCCCGGCTTTTTAATTGAGTATTCCGGACGAAAATGCGCGCCGAAGAGGGCAAAGAAAAACGCTCCTACTAATTAATTAGCGTGTGATGTAGAACGACGAAGAATAAATCAATTAGGGCGTTTAACACCCATATTCCAGCACCCCGTTACAAACGCGCTGCTGCTGCGGCTGGTGGAGCATTGAAAGAAGAAAAACTCGCGCACGAGTTTTCCGCATGCAGATCACCAACTGTGAGGGGAAGTGATTTTCCCGCTTTTCCCCGTCTCAATGGCGTTAAAATAGCGGAAAACACCTAGAATGTGTATTTTTCCCTGTCCCCAATGCGTGCTCACACGGAAAAATACCGACGGAAAATCCGCCCTCATCTCATCGTGGAAAGATGAAAAATGCCATTAAATGTTCACACTTCAATCGTTGCCGGCTTGCCGTTTGCCTTTTTCTCTCCGCAACTCGTTTCATGGTGTTCAATCTCTTTGTTGCGCGCATATTTTACAGCGAACGCAATCGCTTGGACACTTTTAGTTCAATGTTGTAACACTTTTAGTAATGCAAACATCACTTGTGACAGTCAATAGTGGCCCTAATGTGGACAACACTTTAATCTCGACGCGCAGAAGTCCAGTGAACGCTCAAATATTTGCATTGATCTCGACGTTTGTCTCATTTCTTTTTCGATAAAACTCAACATACGCTCAGCGGCAGGACACGTTTGATGCTCGCCAAGTGAAGAATGCTCCATGTAAATAATAGCTCTAGAGTAAGTAACAAAGTCCATGCAGGAGAAGAAGAAGCTGATCGCGGACATTAATGAGACAAAACATGATCACGCCTTGAAAGTTGCTTTTCTCAATAGCGACGGCATCATTTGGTCACAGAATTTTTAAGCGCGCAAAACATTCACTTCACCAATGTTGATCTACGAAAGTGAGCCAACCAGCAGCCACTCGTACTGCGAGTCGAAGAAGCGGTGCACGAAAACGGCTAATTGCTAAGCTAATAAGACCACAAATACAATCGACGTGAACCCAATAACGAAGAATAAACACTCGAAAAAAATTGTAATACATCCACAAGAAGCCCGATGGTAAATTTTTAATAAAGTGAAACCTTAAACAACACCCTTGATAACAATGAATAAATGCGTCTGTTTTTAATTTGAGCGAACGAAACAAGAAAAAAATATTGAATTGCAAAATACTTTGAGTAATTTTCTGCGCGGGATGATGTTGAAAATTGCCTCTGATACGAATCGAGCGAAAAAGGTAATAAAACATGCTTTTACATTTCAATGATTTTCAATAGACTCCGAAGAGGTTATAATATCATGAAGCACTGCAGTAACCCTCCGGCGGATTTAATACGCGCGATCATGTCTGGTAATGAACGCGGCCGCAAGGGATGAGACATGAACCCGATACGCGCCGTGTGGGTGTGGACGGCAATTAAATCCGAAACACAATGCAACAGAAGCACAGCGAAATCGCTGTTGCACGTCAACGCCACAATTAATTCCGCATAATTTACAGCACTTCTGTTTCAAATTGCGCTCGCTGCGTTGCTATTCATTCGCACATTCGACCCCCACGGTGATGGTGTTATTATGATAAAGTTATGATACCATCAGGAGCGTTTTTACACCAACGCCAATGTCAATTTTGCTATTGTTGGCCGGCAGACAACTCGTGAATTGTGAAATAAACTAGAATGTCTCTCAAATACTTACTACAAATTTATGTCAATCTCTTAAAATACTGTAAAATTATCAACTACCAACAGTTTTAATTTTTTCAAGTCACTGTAAACTCTATTATAATTATTCCTTTCTCATAATAATTTTGACGTGTACTATTTACGACAATATTGTGATATTAATCCTCCAATTCCAGTGAATACAACTGAAAAAGACAAAAACATTACGGATCACGGAAAATTATTTCATCGTTCCGTTTTACGCAATTAAAGCCAATAAAAACCAATAATTAATAAAGATAAATAGACAATTAAACTATTCACACTTTGTCTAAATCATTGGATGTTAACCAAAATTCAGTAAAATTAAGAAAATTGGTTTTTACCCTTAGAACATCTGGAGATATTAAAAAATTCATGCGCATATAGCGAGCGAGATTGACATAAACATTATGTACCAAAGAAAATTATTTCATTGCTTTGTTTTATGCCATGTAAGGCCATGAAACTGATGTAGATAAGAATGAACAAATGCGAAATTAAAATTCCACTAATTTCCTAAAACGTAACTCAATATTTTGATCTCTTCTACGTCGTTATAAGCAAAATTTAATAAATTTATCTAGATATAGCGTTCAAGATGGACGAAAATTATTTAATTGCTTTTATGCAATTTTATGCTAAAAAATGCAAGAAAATATTGTTACCGTTCCGATGATATTTTAGCCGAAATTGTTTACATAAGAAAAGAAGGTTTTCTACCCTTGCAACACACAAAATTATTTTATCGCTTCGCTTCACTTAGTGAGAATGAACTAACGTTTAATTAAATTACCCGATTCCTTCGTATATAACAACTAAATATTGTGACCCCTAAGTCGTCGTTATAACCGAAATCGAGTACAATTAGAAAAATCCCCTTTTTGTCCCTTGGGAACATACGGTTATGTTCCAACATACATTCCAACATGCGGCACGTGCCACTTTTCCTTTTTCCTACTTCATTCGCACGGCGATCACGGCGCGCGTTACGACTGCGCAATTTCTTTGATCTTCAATGAAGTGACAGTTTATGTTCGCGCGCCGGCAAGCGGTTGATGATGATGATGATGATGATCATGAGATCGACCCCCGAAGTGGCGGTGTAATGATGCGGCCTGATGCGCTGCGCATTCCGTTCTTATTGCGGCATTCCGCAAGTATCATTTAGCGGTCCACTTAATGAATTCTCTCTCGCTCCCTCGGCACCCCTCTGCACGATGGTGTTATTACTATTCTTACCATTCCGGATATTACGGCACGACCCTGACATCTTTCATTTCGTAATTATCACGCTTTTTATCGCGACGTTTTTACGCCGCACGCGCGCGCACCCCTATTGTGCAACGGTGACTTATCACTTCTAATTGTCCGGAATTAAATCATTTTTATGCTTGTTATAGCCGCAAAGCGACGGAAGCACGAGGAAGACTCGGATTCCGATGAGGAACCCAAACGCCGTCTGTCCTCGTCGTCGCCCAACAACCGACAACTAATGCAACTGCCGCCAAACACCCCTTCGCCGGACTCAAATCAACGCCATACGCCTGACCGTGACCTCGACGTAGAAGACGACACCTCCACCGAAGCACCCGAAAATCTATCACTCAAGAAGGAAAGTCCACCGAGTCCAAACTCTACAGTAGCAAGTCCCATAAATCAATCCTTCCTCCCTTACTACCCCAGCTTCCCACATCAATTCCCCCCGTTTCACCAATATCCAAACATGCATCAGCGCAGCCCCGTGGACATTCTACTCCGCGTCTTCCCTGGCAGACGTCGTAGCGACGTTGAGAACATTCTCCAAAGGTAAGCCAACCCTCCAATGATTTGTCAGCCAGGAGTTACCATCAACTTGAATGACTAGGTATAAGGGTGACGTGCTCCAAGCGATGGAGGCAATGGTTTCGGGCGTGCAAGAAGACCAGGGATGTCCCACACCATCTGCATTCTCACCCCTAGGTCCGCCAAACAACTTCCACCGGTTTTCACCATCGAGGCGGTTCCTCTCCGCACCGTATGCCGGCACTGGCTATTTACCCACCGTGATAAGACCTCCCCAAGAGTACGGCATGCCTTTGGTCCACCACGACGTCTACAACACCGGCGATAAGACAAACGCATCATCGCCCGCCTCCAATACGGGATCAGACAAAACCTCATACTCCGAATAGCAATTTTCCGGATACACCAATTACAGTTACGATCGCTCCAACGGATTATCAAATAACACTTGAATCCTCAACATCTCCAGCGTTCGAGCTACATTAGCTCGAAGTGATGCAATCATGCGTGTCCACCTCAACAATCACATTTTAATTAAAATACAGAGTATACGAATACGAAGAGAGTGTGTATGCTCTTTGAAAATGTTGCCCAATATTGTTAGAAATTTAATTTAACTCGCGATCACTGTGCGGCAAGCATTCGAGAGCGCCGGGATGAGAGGCACGGAAAAGGGAGAGACGGAAAGCAACACAACTGGTTTCAGAATTGCACACCCCGATGGCGAAGGGCGCGAATACAATTGTGCTGTGGCGGGCAGCAGCCGGCAGTAAATTTGAATTATATTTGCTGTTTCTCAACTCAGTAGCAGTAAAACGCCACAAACAACGGAGCGAAACAAAGAAGACATCATATATTAAAAGCGTAGATTTGCACAACACGAAGAAATCATATAACCTCAAATTAATGGCCAGTAAACTTATAGTTTTCAGCTTTTCACGCATTAATTAATTACTTCCAAATGTATTTATAAACTGTAAATAACTGTATAGTATTACAAAGAATCGTATATTGAATAAGATTTTCCATTGATTAAGTTTTAAACTAAATGGAAGTATGTAAGTATTTAATTAATTAAGTGCGCGCTCAATTAGTCTTTGCATTTTTACGACGGTGCAAATTATAATTGACCAACCAATGAAACCGTATAGTAAACAAGTCGTTTTCTAAGCGAATCTCTCACAAGTGATAAATGTAAATTTAGCCAAGTAGTTAGTTAGCTAGCTAGCTAGTTAGCCAAATTAGAAGAAGAATGTTTTTTGGTCATCGTCATCATAAGCATTCGCAATTTATTTGAATAACCCGACTGTACTCTTTGAATGAATGCAAATACACGTTGAAAAGTGCAAACACAAATGTCGAATCTTAGTCAAAGAATTACAAGTACGTACCTATATGATAAAACTATTGATAGAGAGAGGTCTTCTTCTGCATCAGTTCGTAGACAAACTTATTGTGAAATGAATAAATAATTAACTACTTGAGATGAAAATATTTAAGATACGTAAAATGTATTCAATTGCCACATACCATTTAAATAGTGAAAAATATTATTATCACCTATTGTATAAAATGTTGTATAACACACAAAAATTGTAAATATACTCTATATGCTCATTAATAATCTACATCTTTCTCTGCACCACCTCACACCAATTTGGATTTTTGTGTGTACGTTACTCAATTAATTTACATTTATATTCAGCATTTACATTCGTGTCTCGTCGCCGCGCAACGTTTTGATTTGATTACCAAGCATCGTGGGGGCGGCATTATTTTGGTGGTGGTGCCAACACCATCATCGTATATTTACATTTTCATTTCGCACATACCTCAACACGTCTGCAACTGCTGCGAATTTACAAGTGTACTTCCAACCGCCCCCACCATTCGCACACACACAACCAAACAGCCGCCAATTTCAATTTATACCTCTCTCTCTCTCTCAGTCACTCACTCGCCATCTCTGTGTGTATGTGTGTATACGCGGTTTGTAATTATTATTAACAGAATAGCATTACGTCAACAGGCGTCGAGTGTCGGTGGTGTAATTAGAAATTTAACACGTCGGTGGTAAAATTAATTTTCGGCGCCGTCACCGTGTAAAACGCACACGAACGCAACGCGAGTGTGGAAATTGTTCCTCGCGCATACGCATGCATAGAGTAGGTAAATATTTCAATTAAAATTTCAATTTCGCGAGCGCATTGCTTACTTTTTTAATTTTGACAACGTTGTAATACATATTATACCTACTTCGTAATCGGAGAAGTTGCGCACAGTGGAACAGAGGCTTTTCTTTCATTTGTTCGTTCGATACCCGGTTCATTGGATGTCGTACCGAGAAGACCGAAGAGATTCTTCTCGTTTGTAGTCTGATACTTTTAATCTCTTGACTCGTATCTTGATACTTGCGCTATTGGAGGATGGGAGTGCTTACTGCGAAATGAGTTATTTTTCAACAACTCGTAACAATTGCGAGGGGGATAGTATCGACCCAATAAAGTATTGAACCGCTAATCATGGGTGTAACTCAAATGTCTATCGCGTATTTTTAGTTTATCAATTCACATGGAGGTTAGTTAATGTTATCTAATACTTTTTGATAACCGTTTTTCGAGAGTTTTGTTTGATCTTGTGGTATAAATAACGGATTTCTATCGAATCACTCAATATCTTCTAGATAGATCTATGAAAATCCAGAAATTAACTGATTCTTACAGAAATCAAGGGCTTGATGGTATTTCACGGATTAGGTGCACTTTTTTCAAAAGCATTACTTAAATTTTCAATAAAATATCTGGTGAAATTAAGTTTAAAAAATTATTTATTCCTCCTGCAACTTGTTGTAAAATCTTGAATACAAATTTAAGTAAATAACCAACAAATAACACAATCTAGAATGAACTGGACGCTACAAAACGCTACATATTTACCGATTCCCATAGAAATCTTTTAAAAACTTTGAACTCGTTAAAAGAGCAATTTCAGGCGTAAGTTGCAAATTATTTGAAAATTTAAAAATGTGTTACTTGAATTTGTCTTGAAATATGACACGAAATTAAGTAATGATTTCTCTAAATTCCTTGTAAAATTTGATATAAAATCGTTGATAGAAAACTTACAAAACATCTAAATAATTATGAACTTATTTAAGCAAATAACCAACAAAATCTAGAAATAAATCGTCGACATTTAATTGATTAAAAAGTAATTTTTGGGGTTAAACGCAAATTATTTGAAAATCTGAAAAATTATTACTTAAATTCACCCTAAAATGTCATGCGAAATTAAATATTAATTTTTGGTAAATTCACCATTATAAAACGGAAATTGACACTAAAATATTTCACGTAAAGTATATAAGTAACACCGAAATAATCATGCAATTATTTAAGTAAATAACCAACAAATTGCATATGCTAGAAAATAAAAAAAACAGAAATTGACTTTTAAACTTTTGGACGCAAAGTACATAGAAAAAACTGAATTAATTATTAAATTATTTAAGCAAATAACCGTCAAATTGCATGAGGTACATTAACTCATATCAAAGTTCGCAACCCTCTCCCTAATTTTTAAACCACTATAACCACCACCGCACGGCGTCCACAATCAGAGAGGGCACACGCAAGGCAAGTTTCGATGTCACAAGTTATGCGGCGTGATCCTGATCGGGATCTGGCCGTGACAGCCAAGTGCGTGTCGCTCCTTCTTCCCGTCGTCCACCCCCTCGCGCGCGTGTTGCCACTCTGTACGTACGTATGTATTTGGCAACCTACATTCGCATAGTTGCCAACCCCTTTCGGCGCGCTGTCGATCGACATCGATGCACAGCCGCCTCGCGCCGCATCCAGATAGATGATGATGACGATGACAATGCCGACCAGCAATATGCACGTTTGACCCGGCGTTATCTTCGAATTCTATAGAGTTACGCACGCATTGAATGGCAAAGGTTGCCGCGGCTGGCTGCGTGGTGCTCCCCACGCGTGTATATTTACACAATGCACCAATATATCTCTGCGCGGACAAACAAATGGATGGATACACGTCTAATATTATCCTAATTGAATTCAATTCAATGAAGCGCCGCTGTAATGCCACAAAACAAACCCATTGTGTCATTGCCATGCACATTCTTGTCATGGGGATGATTTTCCACCTTTTACGCGATGGTTACCATATATTTCACAAATTACTGCAGGGTCATTTAATTTCAGAAAATTGTAATAAAATCAAAAATATTCCAATATCCCATCTGCTGTTTACATGCAAAAAATTTTCAGGTAAAATCAAACTTAAATTAAAATGTGAACAAAAACCCAACTTCTATGCCTATAAATGTTATAATATTATATCCAGTATTTCAGTTTTAGTAATGTTTTCACTCGTTTCCAAAATATTTCCTAACAGGACTAAAGAGTAAGTACCCAATATGGGATTTGATTGATATTGTTAATATATTGAAGGTGTAGAAACAAAATTGTTTATTTTTCGCTTTGGATGTCTCTCTATTAGCAATTCTCAAATAGTTATTACTTCCACTTATTTTCAGATGTCATGAAAGAATTTTAATTAAACACTAATGATTTCAAACCAACATCTTAAGGTAAGAAGAATTTCACTCCCAGAAGATCGAATAATAGTCGGTGGAAAGATCATGAAATTCTCCTCGCTAAAGATGTTTAAAAAGGACATAAAACTTTGAGAAAAGATAGAAGAAATATTCAGCTGTTAATTCAAACAACCGCAAAAAATATTAGATGTACTCCGATTATGTAAAGATATTGATCATATCGTGAATTGTTGAACAATGGAAACGTTTGAATATTTAAATAAAAACGTTTTAAATGTGAATCTCCCATGTAAATATCAAGATATTATTGAATTGAAGTGAAGCATAAGTTCGTCGGTGAAGGGCTCGTTCTGCTTGTGCGTGCTTTTTCAACTTTTTTCGAATGACCCCATTATGCTATGCTCGAAAATGATATGATATATGTTTTATTTGTTTAATTGGGGCGCTCCGCTTTGCGAGGGTTGATATTATTATACATGTTCATGTGCACTTGAAAGATGCTTCAAATATACCTATTAAAACACAATCAATTCAAAACCGTGCACAATGCCAGCCGAACGAACAATGCGCGTCTGCCTCTATTATCGTGCATTTCTATGAAAGACAAAACGTATGCAAGAGCAACATCAACAAAACGAGATTAATAATATGTAAATACTAAAAATATAAATATTATGAATCACTATTAAAATTTTGCATACATTTTATTATGTTATTATTAAACGTAACCTTTAAATTTACGATGACCATGATTTTTATCCACGAATTATTAAAATGGATCAATTAACGCTATTTTCAGGAATTCTAGAAATATTTCGATAAAGATTGCTATATTATTACGCATACGTCCTTTTGGTCCTTTTGTGTAAATATCGCATGATTTTTATCCACCAATTGGAATTTTTAGAACCTCAAGAAATATTTCTAAAATGATTTCTATTGCTAGTTAACAAGTATTTTGTTAATAAGGTTTTACACCCTTAAACATAAGTCCTATTGCACCATTTGTATAAATATTGTGTGCAAGACAATTTACTGAATATTTGAACAAATTGAATACTTAAGCACTTTATTTATTAGTTAGAGTTTTAAATGCATAGTGCACACGTAAGTAATAATTTAAAGTAAAAAAATATTTAAGTAAAAAATCTAAAATATGTCTGAAATCATGAAATACCGAAAATTTCAAACAAAAATCTAAGATCAAACATAAAATAATTGCTTAAAATCATATAATAGGTACCTGAAAATTTTACTAGAATTTGTATTAAGGAAAGAACCTGAAATATCTGAAATCGTGCAATACCCAAAGAATTTCTTCATACGTCGTGAAAATTATTTGCTTTTCAGGAAAAAAAGAAAAATAATCTAAGTTACGGGTGGAATCAAACCAAAATTATTTGTTTTAAAAAATCTACATAGCCCTAAACAAACATTCTTTTAAATAAAGAAAAGGGTTTTCTTAAGATTCAAAAATACTACCCTTTGCACTCACACAATTTAATACAGTCCCTTTCTTATAAGCTGCAACAACGAATAAAATAAATTCACATTTAAAATATGACTAAAAATGTGGAAGAGAATCACTCAATATCTTCTAGATAGATCTAGGAAAGTCTAGAAATTGACAAAATTATTTGTTTTAAAAAATCTACATACCCTTAAACAAACATTCTTTTGAATAAAAAACAGGGATTTCTTAAGATTCAAATATACCACCCTTTGAACTTACACAATTTAATACGCCCCTTTCTTAAAAGCTCCAACCACAAATAAAATAAATTCAATATCTTCCACATTTTTAATCATATTCCACTAATGAATTGAACTACTTAATACTAACTCAATTCAATCCATTAAATCATTATCAAATATATCATCAACACACATCGCACTCATTCCACACGATAGATGCATAAACCACCCCTTCGGCTCCTACGACCACAAACAATACGTTGTGCAAGGAAAACTATTAGTGCTGGCCGGTGTTTATTTCGATTTGCGGCGACGCGACACTGCATTATACGTCGCTTCCACGCGTGGCATCTCATCAGCAGCGTCGCGACGCCAAACTAATATGCAAAACACTGCGCCGCTCGTAAGTGTACCATCGTCGCTAATTCGAATACAATTAATGCATTCATTGCTGCCAGCCGCGTCGAGGCGTCAAGCGCGCGTTCCTCGTTCGATCGAACATCGCGACGCCCTCGTGCATTCAGCGCAACCGTCGCTCGCATATGTAAAATTAAATCCGCGCCACGCGACTTTAAAACCCCCGACGGATTATTGAAATAAAATCAACGCAAAATATTATTATGCAACCGCATGCATGCATGCTTTTCACATCTTTTCTTCCTCCGCTTCATCAATCGCTTGTTATCACCATTATTGTGTTATTTAACTGCCGCTGACATTTGAATCGTGTGCGGATTTGCATATTTTAAGTTTTACTAGTTTTATCAAATCCCAATCTCCAAAATACAGAGTGTTCATGCATATCTGCACTTCATTCGACAATATCGAAACGCGCTCATAAAATATTCCAAGGCGCAACCCCCATAAAATTGGGTAACACTCGAGAAATTAATTGAAGCACTATTAGCATTTCAATTCGCCGACATTCCTGATCGCGATAGATAGCGATAATTAAATTTTTCGCGCGAATTGGAAAAATGCGAGCGCGCCGAGCGTGGCATTAACTCAAAACGTCACTTGGCAAACTTTTTGTTTGAATTGCTATAACAAAATTTCGCCCGGGGGGCGGGTGGGCAAACAATGCGCATCAGCGGCAACGCAACAGCATCAGCCGCCGCCGATGACATCGACGACAATGCGCGCACGCCGTAAAACGACGAAGGAAGAGAGGAGAGAAAAAGCGTGCCCGCGCGCGTACACTCGCGCCTTCTTCGAAGTGATTGAGCCAAACAAGTGGATGCAGTATGCGAATGAAAGTGCCGAAGATGACACCTAAATTAATAAGGTTTTTATTCTTTGCCATCCCATCGACAATTCAATTTTCCATTTCCAATGACGGCGGCGGCAGCAGCGCGCGTTTCGTCGTAGCTCTTGCATCCCTGCCGTATCGTATCAATAGAATTTTAACATCGCGCGAGCGCTTGATGGCGGAGAGAGGAACTTCTGGAATTTAATTCAAATAATTGAAATTGATTTCGTTATAAGTTTCTTGAGGGGGCGCGTTCGGCTGACGACAGCAGCAAGCAGCGCTCTCGGTGGCGGCAGCGGTGGTGGCGATGGCGCGTTGCAAATATTAAATATGGTCTTTATATACATGTCGCGCATTGAGAGCAGCGGCGGCGGCAACGACGCTGGTGGTGGTGGTGGCAGTCAGAAGCGTGAATGGGTGGCGATGGCGCAAAGTTAATGAGACGCGCCGCCACCAACTTCGAAACTTTTATGCGCGCTGCCACCACATTTGCGATCGCCGATCTTAACATAACTTAACAATATAACCTTAAATACGCCTGGAATCGCACAATGCCCGAAAATTTTAAAAGAGAGACAATAATTCTAAGCCATCCACAACTTTTCCAACACCTCCCTCGATTTTTTCTTCTTACATCTTATACTTTTGATGCGCACTCAAGTGCAATGCGAAATTTATCTAAATTTTAAACTTTCATCCCCTCGCCGGCAGCATGACTTAATTAAAAATGTAAATGATCACAACGTCTGAAGTTGAAGTTTTGCGAAATAAAATTAAAATAAAAATACACTTTTGCCGACGATAAGTGTTTCGCATGCTCGCTACCCTTTTCCATATTCGCGCGCTTTTATTGCTTCGCCCATTTACGAATGCAAATGCGTCGAGAAGATGTCTTTAAAACACTCCCGAAAGCAATAAAACGCATCCAGGCTTCTTCGACGCGCCAAACCCCATCGCATAAAAATACAGTAAACACTTCACGCAGCGCGCGCCGAATTGCCAATTTGCTACACGACGCGCAGAAAAAGCAGCGAGCGATCGTCGATGACGGCGGTGAATAAAAAAGAAGCGCGCAATGGTTGCCAAAAGGGGTGGCGTCTTTATTGCCGACATATGTAGGTCTTATTTGTCTGAAATTAATAACCCCTTGGCTGGTTGGAGAGGGTTGACTCACTCGCTGAACGTGTGCGCTGCGTACGCGCAACAAGGATGCTTCGTATCGTGCGAAACGTCCGAAACATGTTCTTGCATTCGTCTGGATTTTTTATTAATAACCACTTATTCGTGTGGGGGGACCAGCGCAATTGACACAAGCTGACGAGTGAATCTTGTTGCCCAACCAGACATCACGCATTTACACATGCCCTCGGGTTATTCACCACAATGCGCCGCTGCCGCTGCTGCTGCTGCATTAATACGTATTATAATTGTCATTTATATCAATTTCATTTGCTAGACACCCTTGCATTAAGGGATGCAGAAGGTTAATAACAATATACATTTGTACGTGAAGGGTTGCTAATTCAGGGTGTTTTGAAGTGCAATTACGATCATCTGAAAGAAATAAACTCAATTCTCGTTTAACACGAATTTTAAAATTTTCTTTATACGAATTTGAATTTATCCTCGTTCCTTCCATGATTTATTTTGTAAATTCAAATTCTGAGAAATAAATTTGCGTGTGTGATAAATTTAATTTATCCCCTTCTTTCTTCGGTTTATTTTAATTTAACTCAAATTCTACGAAGATGATTTTTCATTGCTTTTATTTATTTATTTAAGGACTCTATTTATTACGTATCGTATAAAAAGAATATTAGATGCAAGTATTTGATAGATATTTTTCTACATGGTTTTGAAATAATGCGTAGGTTAAATTTAATTTATTTTCCTTCCTTCCATGTTTAATTGAACTCAAATTAATTCAAGTCTATTAGGAATCGTTTGGATTTGATGGATATTTTGTACACGAATAGTTCATTTTACTTTAACTCTAATTCTATGAAAATAATTTTGCATTTCTGATGCAGAAATTTGATGAATTTTTTTCCTTTTGACGAATTTGAATCAACGAGTGTTTTAAATTTATTTTATTTCCTTTCTTCCTGCTTGTTATTTTAATTTAAATCTAATTCCACGAAGATAATTCTTGCATTTCTTCTATTTATTTCGAATTGCGTGAAAAATAGTATTAAATGAATTAACACGTGTGCTAAATTTAATTTGTTTTCTTACCTTTCATGGTTAAATTATTATTTAACTAGAATTCTGCAAAAAAAATTTTATATTTAATTATTTTACTTATTACGAATCGTGTTAAAAGAGTATTTGATGGATTTGTTTACACGAATTTAAAATAACAAGTTTTTTAAATTTATTTTATTCCCTTACAAAAATTCTTCGAAGATAATTCTTACATTTATTCTACTTCTGGATTCTATTACGAATCGTGTAAAAAGAGTATTAGATACAGGTATTTGATGGATATTTTTCATTTATAATTGAAATGTTTGGAAACTAAGTGGCTATTGTAATCTTCCTATCTGCAAATCTTGTTTGCTTGTTGACACCGAAACGAAACCGAAATGAAACACCAACCGGGCACATTCATTGTGCGAGGTAAGGCATTTAGCCCTCTGGAAAATTAAGTACGCCCCAGGAGGATCTATAGGTAAATCTACCTCACGTTGCGAACGCGTACGACAACCATTATTATACGATTTGCCCGGTTATTTGATACTTGACAGACGTGCCAACATTATTATATTATGTGCGCGCCCATGTTGAATGAATACAAACGGATATATTAAACATATTATTGTACTATTTCTTGAATTATACAGGGGTGTAATGCCGAGTGGCGCAGGCGTGGAATGGATATTTTACATTCGATGCATGTTGCAACCGATGCAATACAATGCAGCAACTGCAAAACAAGAAACTCTTGTTTACTAATCCGAAAATTACAAGCCGAATGAAGCGTAATGCCGGTTCGGATCTTCCTGAATTTTTTTGCCTGCCTTCCTAGAGTTATGAAATTTTATATGACAACTCGTACTCCAGTGATGATAATTCTATGAAATTAAAGCAGTATGAAAAGTTTGCTGCTCGCGGTTATTCTATATTTTGATCACCGAGCGAAGCCGAGCGAAGATGCGAAAGTGAAAAGATGGATGGATGCGAGAAGTCGAGCGTCGATAGAAAAGGTCACTTGAAGTGGTCTCGTGGCGTTTCGAGTGGGCTTCCTCTCCGGTAGCATCTATTTTCGCGAAGAGATAGAAATTGGATGTTGTGTATACTTGTGCCAGTATCAATGGCAAATGAAACTCGAGCACCAAGCGCAGGAAGGCATCGTTAAGAGTTTCGCGCAAAACGAAAACGTTTTATTTTTCAAGTACTTACTTACTCGATCCGAGCAGCGCACGCACAAAAAAGGCTAAAACGAAATAGATTTCAAGAATATTCCTTCTGCTCCTTCTCGTTGTTATCTAACAAACGGGCGTCCTCGCAAAGATATCATCGCATGTTTGATGTAATTTTCTTCTTTACGCTTCAA
The DNA here is from genome assembly GCA_030264675.1 of Anaulacaspis nigra. Taxonomy (NCBI): domain Eukaryota; kingdom Metazoa; phylum Arthropoda; class Insecta; order Coleoptera; family Staphylinidae; genus Anaulacaspis; species Anaulacaspis nigra. Next base: position 51,944 of record JARJDV010009701.1, read on the forward strand.
AGTCTACCTAAACAGGAAATGCGAATATTTTTCGCTTGAATATGAAAAATACGTTCGAGTTAAAGTTAAATTTGTAGTCCGCGCGTAACAAGGAGAAGGAAAACAATAAGAGAATCAATAACCATCGATAATTGGAGTACGGCGCTGAACGTAATGAGTATTATTACAATGCATTGCATAAAGTGGCTTGTTAAATCATGTACGGAATATAAACACTGAATAACCAAAGAAATATATTCTGACATAACCTTAAAATATCCTCGGTTTACAAACTGAAAACCTATGCCATCGAAACATCACCTCACATTCCGAGTGGTAAAATATTAAGTTTAACACTAACCTGCAAATCGTCCAAATAGTCTTAATCGAGGGATAACAGAACATTTTCTGAAATTACTGTCGAAATTCTAACCGATTAATCAAAATTGGCTTGTTAAATCATATACAGCATATGAACACACAATAGCCGAAGAAGTATACCATGATATAACCTTAAAAATATATTCAGACGGCAGATTGGAGATGATGGATAAAATATTAATACTAGCGACTGAGAGTGTGGCGCACTCTTGTAATCCAGCGGCTTGGAAGTCAGATTTAGTGGTTTATCAACTGGTAATGGGTGGTTTCCGGCTACGGAGACGTTCCTGAAGATTAATATGTGTATGGTCTGAAAAGGCTTCTCGAAATGTGCTATCGCAATGATAAAGTGAATTAATACTAGCTTAAAATCTTTTTACAATCCCGGCATATACAAAATTCGCTTGATTCCTATATTTCGATCAGTTATCATTTGATATTTATCACATTTACTATTACACGTTGACCATTAAGTCAAAAAACTGTTATTTAAAGCAAACCGATTATTATTTTACAAAAATTTATCATATTAAGCAAATTCACTGGTGATTATAGATATTGACAGGTTATTATATATAATCATATAACGTGAATACTGAATAACCTGAAAAATATAACTTGATATCATAAATTATCCTTAGTTTACAAATTGTAAAGCTATGCAACCCAAACATAACCTCGCAATTCCAATAGTAAAATATAAAGTTTAACACTAACCTGCGAATCCTTCTCGGAATAGTCCTAATCCTGAAATAATAGACCATCTCATGGAAATATTGTAGTAAATCGAAGCGATCAATTATCATTGCGCAAACAATACGAATAGTCCATTTATGACGATCCGGCTTCGAATCTGCATGCACAACACACATACACATTCGCACGCATAAAAGTACTTAAACTGGAGCTAAACGTTTCGGACGATTGTTTTAGACAAGCGGTTGAATGCCTCCCCCGAATTATATACGCGCACTAATCTATTGATAATAAACCCCGAAAACAATAACACAGTTAGCAAAGCACTCGTCAAACCGAGGTGACTTGGCACAAATGACAGTGGGAGGTAGTTTGTATTTTTGCCTCGAGTGTACGCTCATTGTTCGCCAATTGTTATTACAGAAAGCAGGCGCGCGAACAGTGATTTCATTTCTGCAACTGCAGTTATTATTACCGCTCGATAAGTTAGCCCCAAATGACTCCCATGTATCCACATATTGGTTTTTCGATTGGATTCTTTTGTTTTCCGCTATTGTTCGTTCGCTAGCACCCGTCATGAATGCACAACTCCCACTGAGAGCGAGAGCCATTCAACTCCACTTACCTCCATTATTATAAACACATGCGTTGAATAATATAAAATTGAAGTCAATTTATTCGCATGTAAGAAATTCGCTGTTTGACTGCGATTAATTCGTCAATTTGTGTTTAAGCAATCACACAATTGGTTAACTCACAATACACGTGGTATTCAGTTTCCAAGTTTTTACCCTCAGGAGTGCTCATGTAAAAGAGACGTTTCTGTTGCTTGCATTGGAATTATACCTTTATTGCTGCTGTGCTGTGCTGTGCTGTGTATTCTTCCTTTCTTTTATGCAATCTGCTCATTGAAATAAAATACGTATCAAATAACAACAGCATCGAATGCCTGCCTCCACTTAATTCATTAATAGTGTATTTCAATGTGGTTTTGACGATTGCATTGTTAATGTGTAGTATGCACTTACATGAGTGCCTTTTACGTATATTGTTCCTATTCGTTGTGTCGTCTGCACGCAATCGTCTTGCTATTCAGACCTTTCTTATGCGCAACCCTTTACAACAATACACTAGCAGGAATACTTATTAATAGTCTAGCAAAATGGCCATTTTCGGAAGAGAGAGAGTGAAATTAGTTTGGAAGGCGGTTCGAAAATGGTGGAAATGCATGAAACGTTTGTGAATACAAAATATTGCTGCGACAGGAGGAAGAAGAAAAGGAAAACGGGAAATTGTCTTCGTGCACTTGGTTGGGCAAACAGACGTGTGTTGTGTGCACTCATCCAACAAATAAAGTGAATCTGTTTTGTGTTTTTCCTCTTCCATCCGTTCCGCAAGAGCGCGCAATCGCCCCCGCGCAACTCTTGTTCTTGATGCGTTGCGCGTACTTTTCTCCTCTTCTGGTGCCTCGGGCCCAGCGTTCTACGCCCTGACGATTTTCCTCAACAGTTAACGTTAAATTATACCATTACAAGTGCGTGTGGTTCTGCGTAAACGCGTAAGTTGGGGGTGTTGCACGTGTAAAACCGTCGCCGCTGCCGCCGCCATTCGCAGCGCTGAAAGGTTATTACATTTTCAAACAGCGAACGCGCCTGAAGTGGAAGGGAAGACGAAAAGGCATTATCGCACCGACCGGATGTGGCGACAACTGTAGAGAATAAAGACGGACGAGCATAAAGAGATCTTCAAGATCAAGTCGTGCGCATTTTTGTCGCAACAATCGAAAAAGGAACAAAAAAGAAGCAGTAAAAAATATTCAAGAGGAGGAAATTCAAAGCGGAATTCTCAATTCAATTAACAAGTTATTAAGTATTTCATTTGCATGTGAAATATGTAGAAATAAATTTGCGCGTCGACATCGTCGAATGGCATATTATAATGTCGAAGGACAGAACCCGATGAAGACTACAGCCGAAGGTGGATGGGCGAACAGTGTGTACTTGTAGAGTCTCTACCTATGCATGGCCCGAATACACTTGAATGTCGCGGCGCTCGGAAAGCCGCAGATGTAATATTGGTGTGAATGTTCAATGTGTGGAATGCGAGGGTGGTTTACAATTTTCAATTGAAACCCGCCAACCGCACACGTTAACCGCCGATGGCATGGCTGCTTTCTTGAAAGCCTTGCCACCAAACCTAACGTCGCCGAGACGCTTGCGAGCAAATAACAGGCGCGCGCGCGCGATATTGCAATTTCTTGGCGCTTGTCGTCGCGATACTCTCTCTCCACGCACCTATACAACATATCACCGCACCGTCAAGAGCCCGTCTGCATTATGATTGCGATGAAAAGGTCGCGGGGAATTTCAAGAATTACAACTACATTTTGCCAAGAATATTTCCACTTTTGTGCGCGTTTTCCTTTATATTTTTGCGCTTTATTGAATTTAATTTATAACGTATTCCTAATGCATCACTACAAACTATGACTGCATGCCATATTCTGGTCGTTTTCAAATAATTTCATGCGTTCATCACACATGATACAATTTTTAATATCAGCAATATAAATTATTTTGCTCCATTTGCGTCGTTTTAGTATTTTTATTCTTTAAATAAGTTAATTCTTTGGTTAATTTAAAATAAAATATTACCAGCTGAACTACGCGCAAACATTTCAATTGCTCAACCAAAGAATAAAATAAAAGTTCTAAAAGTACATTCATGCGCCACCTAGTGTATACTCTATGAAGTAAAAGGACAATTCAAAATATTATTTATAAATTGTTATATTTTCTTTATATATAAACAATAAAAGCTATAAACGCATGAAAAGTTTATATAGATCATAAATTATTAACTATGTATGCTAAATATTATATGAAACAAAAATAAACCGGAATAAATAACGTTTAATGCAGTAATGTTTTGCGAAGGTTTAATGCTTTCTCATTAAGAAACGTTATCAATTTACCTATTTGTAATATTTGGATCTTATATAACGATACACAAATTACATAATGAAAAATATGAGAACGTCAATCATATTTCCGTGTCTCTATGACGATAAATTATTAAGTCAATATTTTTTTGGTCTTGCATGATAACAACGAAAGAAGTGAATGTGTTGAATGAAAACATAATAGATAACAAATGCCAATCAGCAGCTGTGCTAATACGGTGGTGAGTATTCACTAATTACTGCACATAATTGTAAGTTACTCATTGCAAATAACTCTAGGAAAAGAAGAAATTATTGAAATGTAAAAAGAAGTCTTTAACACCAACAACAACTGCTGTAACAATAACAAATCCTAAAAATCAAATCAAACGATCACATAGCACATTAAGTCTTGCGAAAAAGCCAACAAATAATGAACCAATCATTCTTCAAACACACCCAGATGGATCAATTCGTCTATCAAGAACACAAGAAGAGAAAGAAAAGCAAGCCGATCGAATATGTTTAGATAGACGTGCTTTGGCAATAATACCCATCTTGGAAAATGAAATAAATCTTCGACTGTTATCACTGCAGCACAATTTGTTAATTTCTTTAGACCAAATGAAACGGCAAATACTGCCGGTTTTAGTATTTTTAGATGTTTATGATAATCAAATTGAACATATAACTAATTTGGACAACTTAGTCAATTTACGTGTACTACTCATGGGTAAAAATAGGTAACATAAACTTACAGTTAAAAGTTAAATTATCCGAATCAATTTGTAAATATTTTTAGACTCAGGAAAATAGAAGGCCTTCAAACTCTAAGTAAATTGGAAGTTCTAGATCTGCATGGAAATCAAATCACTTCTGTTTCCGGTTTAGAACACTGTCAGTCATTGAAAGTATTAAACCTAGCTGGAAATCAACTTAAAACAATAGGTTCAAACGATTTACTTGGTTTGCGGAATTTACAAGAATTAAACTTAAGAAGAAACACAATTAGACAAGTGTATGGATTCAGTGAAATGGTAAATTTGCAAAAGTTATTTTTAAGTAACAACGACATTCAATTGTAAGTTAACTTAACTTAAACGATATAAATTCTACTAATATTTTACTTTACAGTGTGGATGATATACACAATTTAGCAAACGCAATAAATATTAAAGAATTAACAATCGATAACAATCCAATATTTCAGACAGGAGATTGTGTATCGTTTCTCGTAGCATATTTACCAAAACTAACAAATTTGAATGGTATGATTGTCAGTGAGCAAGTGCGCAAATCGGCAATGGCTTGGCGACGGAAGAAAGAACTCTCTAACGAATCATTCAAAGACTTATCACAAAATATAACACTCAATGGAAGACGTGAGGAAGTCATTTCGAATGCACGAACAAATTGGGAATTATTAAGAACGCAAACTAAATATATTGCAACCACGTCAAACCATGTTGAGAAGTCAGCAAGTATCAAACCGGATAGTGATATAATAACAACAAAGTTTGTAAAACGAGATACAAAAAGTAAAGGAAATTGTAGCCATTCCTTAACTGAAAAGAGGAAGTTTAATATAACACGGACAAACTCAATGGAGACCGATTCATCAAGTAATCAATCGGATCCATTTCGTTTACCACCAATCTTAGTTCCTATTATAAATAAGTTGGAACCCGGAAGCACGTCCAGCATTGGACCCAATGTTGATAGTTCAGTAAGCTCTATTGCCAGCAGCAATTTATCCGCATCAGAAGACGAAGAATCAGAAGATGAGAAAATTCCAAACGAAGAAGTAGTTCTTGAAATCCCTAAAATAAATCCTGTAATTACCAATTCTCCAACTGCTGGCGAGACTCCACCTGTTATTACTGGTGTCTTAAGTGAACAAATTGATAGTTCGAGTAATTTATCAACAAATACATCTTCAAGTAACAATCAAAGTGATTCAAGTTCAACGAAACGCCATCAGAAATTAAGACGAGCGATTAAAAGTGCCTCGAATCCAAGTACGAAGGTATTCACACGAACAAATCGTGCAATAACGGCCAAACCTCAAGGAAGCAGAAAGATAATAAATAATCAAAGTGACGTTAATCCACCAGCGCTTATTGCAATTCCTCGCGAAAGAGAACAAGGTAAAAATAACTTCCTAGTGTACTAATCCTGTGATTAAACTTAACTTTTATAGGTGGAGATTACTTGATTGAAATTTGTGGTAGACATTTGAATATTTATGGTCAAGGAGCGCTTAGATTCGTTGATAAAGCATGGTGCCAATCCAAAGCTAATGATGTTCATACAGTTAATTTCCATTACGCCAACTTTAATGGCATTTGCGGCATTCTACATAAAGTAAAAGTGCGATTTCCAAACACGGAAAATTTTATATTTAAGGAGACGAACATATACTGCCTCGGGCAAATAAACGCTCTGGCCGAAATTCAAGGATTAAGTTCGATAACAATTCTACCTGAAGGAAATCCCATCATGGAAAAGGATTGGAGAGAGTACGCAATTTTCCGGCTGGCACATTGGGGCCTAAAAACAATAAATGATAAAGAAGTACACAATTCAACGAAAATAATTCAAAATATTATTACTTATATTCATTTTCAAGGTAACCGAAAGTGATATTCTTCATGCAAATGAAACTTATGCCAGTCTAAGTGATTTGGTGCTATGGTCATTACCAAATGACATTTTGCAACCATTATTAAGCCGTTTGCAAATCAGCATCAACGATGAAGAAATCAATTGCAAACAATGGTTAATGACAGCTGATCCAGCCCTAAGAAGCGTGGTGAGCAAAGAAGCACTGCAATGGAAGAAAATTGGGAGATTAACACAAGACGATACAATAATGCGTCAAAAGGCAAAGAATCATCTAGGCAATCTTTTACATGAATTGTGCAACACAATCAAGAAGGTGCAATTGTTTGAAGAAAGATGGCCCGATATTCTGCATGAAATTGTTCGGAATACATTAATTGATTACTCACAATTAGAGATTTACACCAAACATAAGTTACTAGAACTTATGAAAACTTGTTCCTCATGATATTTGTTCTTTAGGAAAATACGTAAGCAATTGTTACTATCACTACCATTTGTTAGTTATATTCAAAGCGGATATGGAAATTTGTATACCAATTCATATGTATCCACATTTATTATTTATTGACATTTTTAAATAAGATTGTAATATATATAGATTTATCTCAATATAAATCTACTTTGATAAAGTTTTATTGCCAAATAGTGAAGAAAACAATTCCGTTTGGGCTTCGTCAGTGATAACATCTGTCAGTATTGGAGCCATAAAATTAACTAGTTTTGTATGAATTCCATAGCGAATTTTTCTACCCTTTGTTGCTTTCGTATCGACTTTACGTTTCATTTTACTTCGCATACTTTGAAGCTGAACCCATTGTCTACTCAATTGTATTGGATCAGTAATATCTGCTGACTTGACTTCGATAAGTTCACGTAAAAGTTGGTGGTAGAAATCATCATCATCAAAAATGTTCACATTGTATTCATTAACGATTTCATTATTGTCTGCATTAGGTTCGGGCTCCTCGAATCCAATAATGCGATATTCGGATCGCATAAGTTGAGTACGTTTTAAAAGTTTTGGCTTATCACTCAGAATGTAATCAATTTGATCTAGAACTGAATTGACACTTGCGTTTTTTCCCTGCGCTATATGTGTTTTATCATTCCATTTTTGTATAACACTGTTTCTGAATGGTTTGTATTTGTTATGGATTTGATTAATTTCATTTTCTAATTCATTATTTGACCGTTTTCTTTTCTTGGCTTTGGGAGCTTCTGATTCTGCTTCTTCATCATCTTCATTATCAGATAATTCATTTTCTTCCTCTTTCTCCTCTTCATCCTCTGTATCACTTGGAATTTCTTCATCATCACTATCTATATTATCATCTTCCTCACTACTTTTAGAAGGCTTTTTAGTCTTTTTACTATCTCTAAGAACAGTTTTTGATTCAGGAAATTGTTTTATTAGTAATTGTTGTAGTTCTATCATATTGCCAAGAGTACTACTAAGAGTTTTCTTTAAACCATCAGTTTTATCTGAAAATTCTGCTTCTTGCTGTTTCATTTGACTATAAACTTCAGAGGCTGGCAATTTATTTGAGGCTGATAAACATTTCTGCAGTTGTATTCTTACTTCCAAAAGACTTTCCCATATATTTATTTGATTCTTGACACTAAGACTTTTCTTGTTTAATGCCTTCACATTGCTATTATCAATGTGTTTAAATTGCTCATCATCTTCTTCTGATAAATCATTCAAACCTTCATCCTCATCCATAGACTCTGCCATATTTTCAGCATCATCTTCAGTATCCACATTGTCATCCTCACTATCTACTTGTTCATTATCAGCATTATCATCATTGTCCTCTGCATCAGGCTCTTCGTCAAAATCACTATCACATTGATTTCCATAATCATCAGAATCATCTTCACTATCTCGCAACTGATTACGTGAACTCTTTTTGCCCGCGTATCTAACATCCTCGTCCTCCAATATTTTCGCATTTTGCTTTCGAAATTGACTTAGTAAATACTCTTCCTCAGCATCATCATTGCCTTGGTCAGGCTCATAATCTACCACTTTAGCACTTGATTCTACATCATTTTCTTCATCTGGATTATAACTAGGCGCAGTATTTAGTAATCCCGATATTTTATCGGCTAAACTCTTTCTTTTACTCATTTTATCCACTATATTTCACTTTATTTACTTGAGAAACGGAACATTACCTATACAAAACACCACATGTTCTGACTCTAACCTCCAACTGAATATTGACAATTTTTTACCTAACCTTACAAGCACCTAGTATTTATTAATACCGATTGAAGGTATTTTCTTCAATTAGAATGAATTTGTCACTAAGTTTGCGTATATTAACACCTATACGAATTTCCTTCAATGTCTTAAATAAATCATATTCCAAAAAGGACACTGGAGGTAAATTAAACCATTGGATAAAAGTTTGTATTTATCCAAAATTATCTTATTTTCTATTTACAGCTGTGAGTATGGTTGGTGGGGTATTAAAGAAGAAAAAAATGGGTAAGTTAGGTCCTATGATGGAGAAAAAAATATTAGATGTTGAAACAGACCCAAACAAATTAGTCAATTATGTATGTGGATCTAATATTTATAAGACTGGTGAAGATCTGGTAATAAAGCCAGATTCAGAATACCCAGATTGGCTTTGGACTCTTCGTACTGGAAACCCTTTAAAATTAGAGGACATGGAACCTGGTAGTAAGGAATATTATTTAAAAGTGAGAAAACTTGGAATGCAAAGAAATAATAAAATGAAACAACTAAGAAGATTTTAGTTACAAAATCGGACAGTCATTATTATAGTTCAAGATCATGTTTATTGTAAAATATCAAATAATTATATTAGTTCAAAATAACACAATTTACTGTAATTTCAAGCAAACAATAGCAAATACAAAGTCCACTTCCAATCAGTCTAACTACAACATACAAATTGTTTTAATTTAATGAATCATAAGAGTACAAAAATGAGACAATGTGAAACTTATTTACATTAATTATTATTTTAGATCATGAACATTAGCCTTGAGTTGACAAGGTTATTCTATCTCCAACAGAACAAACTTTTCTAGAACTTACATCTTCCCCAGCTTACTATTTTATTAATCAAATCCTATTCTGAATTCAAATGTAAATATTTTCCTGCTACTGACGCGTCTGACGCATGTCAAGTTTACAATAAATACAAACATGAATGTCAATGTAAAGTTAGCGTTTACATTAATTCTCATTACCATGCAAAATTTACCGTTTCGTTTCAAAAAAATTACAATCAAATAATCGTCATTTGTACGCTATCATTATCGCAACTGGTGGGGAATAATTACTTATGCCGATGAAATACGTCGCAGTTCATCTAATTACTGATGATTTAATGATTTTGTTTCACCAGTCAGAAGCATCCAGTCGTTTAACGCATCAAGGTTGATCTTCATACTGAATAATCCGCTCCAGACAGCTTTGTCATGCGTTCTGACACTGCAATTGCGAATATACAACCAGAGAAATCAAGGTAAAACCTTTATCAACGTTAGTAAAGCAGTCAAATGACAATACATTAATATAAACAAACGCATTGTGAAAACCGTGTCTAAATGATGCTTATATTGTGTAAATGCATTACATCTCTCATCACATTTCTGCTTGCACCAATTCTGTTCCTTTTTGGGTAAGTGCCAACTTATATTATGTAATTTTGTGCATCATTTCCTATTAACAATCATGCAGTTTGCATTCATAATGTATCAGATCAAATTGATGATTAACTGACTATGCATGATAGCTGGTTTAATTTTAGGTGGTTGTCATGGAACAAGTACTCTGATAACATGTTGAGGTCAATAGAGAAGAAGATTTTACAATGTGAGTAGCTGATAGCAATTACAACATGCAAAGGATATAAGGATATAATATGTTTTACTAGATTGTTCAACCACCTATAGAGGGTGGTTTGTTGACGTTGGGCCAGTGGTAAGTGCCTCTGACCGAATATGGACAATTTCCATGAATGTGGAATCAAAACAAACACCTCTGGTCATGCTACATGGATTAGGATCAGGTGTTGCACTTTGGTGCATGAACCTAGATGCATTAGCAGCAAATAGACCAGTATATGCATTTGATATTTTAGGTATATAATGAAGCTTAAATAATTTAAATATGTATATTATTTTTACTAGATAATTTATTATAGGATTTGGCAGAAGTAGTCGTCCTAATTTTAGCGCAGATGCAGTTGAGGCGGAAATGCAACTGGTCAAATCCATTGAAGAATGGAGGAAGGAAATGAAATTAGAAAATTTTGTTCTGCTTGGACATAGTATGGGTGGTTTTCTAGCTGCATCATACGCGCTATCACATCCAGAACGAGTGAAGCATCTTGTCCTCGCTGATCCTTGGGGATTCCCTGAACGCCCACTAGAACCCATTAAACCCAACACACCACTGTGGATAAAAGCTTTGGCATACACATTGCAGCCGTTGAATCCACTCTGGGCAATTCGCGCTGCTGGGCCTTTGGGTCAATGGCTTATTGGTACAGTCCGTCCAGATATTGCGAGAAAATTCTCCGTGCTGCTAAAGGAAGAAGATCTTATTACGCAATATTTATATCAATGCAATGCGCAGCATCCTTCTGGAGAGAGTGCATTCCATGCTATGATGACAGGAATCGGATGGGCGAAGCACCCAATGGTTAATCGTATTGACAAACTGGATAAAAGTGTACCTATTACATTGATGTACGGAACGCGTTCGTGGATAGATAATTCTGCTGGCGAAATTATTAAAGAAAAGAGACACGACTCTGAAGTCAACTTGCAAGTAAATATCTCATATAAATTTGTTGAACTCATGATTCTTATCAATTCTTTTCAAGGCAATTGTCGGTGCGGGTCATCACGTTTACGCGGACAAACCAGAAATATTCAATTCCATGGTGATGGAAGTATGTGAGAAAGCTGACAAAGTTAGTACTGATTTGATAAGGTACAAAAAACCGATTCCACAAGTCGAAATTACTGATAATAATGAACAGTCGAAACCAGTGTTCACGGACGAAAAATGACAACGTTGATATCAATTTTTGAATGCAACGATCGACAACAAATCCATCACTGTTCATTATTTTTTAGTAAGTGCAACGCAACTATGATTATCGAAATGCTTGATGGACTGTGATACTCTACGGGCATTCTAGGCAATTTTTTAAACATCTAACATAAATTAGATATAAACTTTGAAACTGGTGATAATTTATTGAATTACATTGCTAAGAACCAACAATGTATCTATCAGTTTTATACATTTCATAGGCAAATTCTTCAGTATGATTTGGATCATACTCCAATCCTATATAATCAATTTCTAGATTAAATGGACCATTGTTTTTATCCCCCATTGATATACCAAAACTTGTAACTCTACCTCTATGCAAAGGAAACTGTTTATCTTGAACTCTTCCTTTGGATGATAAGAAAAACTTTGAAAATGGTATCTAAAATAAACGGTTATAGATAATTCGATTACAATTTTTGCGTTAATTATTTCTTTACCCTTGAAACTTGCCAATAGGGTCCACCTCTTGTAAATAGTGCATAATGATAAACATCATTCCACATAATATCAAAATAACCCTTGGAGGCAATGTTTAATAAGTAAGATCTGCCATCACCTCTAACTTTCATGACTAACATGTTATAAGGCGTCCAATCGTAGTAAGAATCTCTTTTAAATGATTTCTATAAGACAAGTTTAAGTATAAATTCAAATACAAATTGTTGGCTCTTACTCTGGCTGGCAGTGATTTTATATTGCAATAACCACTTCTCTTGACTCTTCCATCCTTTGGCACTTTTGTACTTAAATTTCCAGAAAATACGCCATGCCCTTGATTATTTAAGGAAAATGAACAGGTACTAGTTCCTTCATTATTATCTCTATCACTGGTCACTATCCATTCATCCACAACCTTCTTGTTAAATTTCCAAGCAATATCAGTTTCACCTGGTCTGTACAATAAGTAGGGATCATCTTCCATGTGCTCCTTGACTTCTTTTGACCACAAGGCAATTTCTTCCTTCAATTCCTTAAATCCACTTTGAATTAACTCTTTGGTAGTTGGTTGTTTACGATTATCTTTATAACCTCCCTTGCCGTCTCTTTCCCACATGAAATTTAATACTGGCGATATGTGTACGCATCTTTTATCACTATATACACGTTGTAATTTTCTTATTTGCCGAAACATATCCTATGCACACTTACACAGTTGTTTTTAATAATTTCGAATCACTTAACGCATTTTCAATCAGCTGTTTTCACTGCTTTCGAAGTGTTATGCATAGACCTATAGTAAATATAGACGGAGCATCGTTGC